>RJWM01023406.1:0-32256 GCA_004363535.1 Dasyprocta punctata
GGCAATAAAGAAAGTCTGTACTTTTGTGAAGACACCATTTTATGTTAAGGTGGATCTAGCTATGTCCATGAAGTAACAAAATAAGTAATTTGTTAGCCAATAGTGAACTCATCATCCACTAGGTTTTAAAAGTACAAGCAGGTGATACACAAGTTATCATACTTATAAATACGTTATGATTTATGTCTGGATATCCCCCACAAAGCCTCATGTGGTCATGGGATGTGGGTTTTTCATGGGTGGTTGAATCTAGAGTTTGTGATTGATTTGTGGTCTAATGCTGGGATTAAGGGTGTGAGTGCAGCACCTGCCTTAGGGCATGTAGCCTGCATACAATCTAAGGGATGGAAAGTAGCTTACTTCCCCCTCCTCTCTTGTTGTTTTTGATATTTTCCTCTGCTGTGAACTGTTGCCACTCTGCCATGTGCCACCATGCCTTCAAGTCAGCTGATTATGGACTGAAAACTCTACAAAATGTAGCTGAATAAACCTTTCCTCTTTAACCTTGGTTGCTGGGTATTTTGTCTTGGCAGTGAGAGACAAATAACACAATGTGTATAACTTTGAAGACCTATCTGCAAGTCTTCATATGTTTTTAGTTTTATTAGATTGAATGATTAACTTCACCACTGCAGTTTAGATGACCTGTTCTTCCTCTAACTCTCCAAACTCATCTGTGATTTGTGCCACACCCATTTCAGTGCTTTCCAACCAAACTACTTGTTTCCATTCCTTGAAGGTACTAGCTCATCCTCAGTTGCAGATCTAGAACCTCTCCCTGAAAATCACTTCATTTGGATCCTTATCTTTAGATAAAATGTCATTTTTTTGAGAAATACTCTGAGTCCTCTCCTTTGCAACCCCTCATCTCAATCCTAAAGTAATTTTCACTATTTATTATTCCCTTTAATGACACACTTTTTTTCATTACTACTAAGTACATTTTTAGATTATGTTTGTTTTTAAGCCTATTTGTTTATGTCAGGCTTTTTTGCTGTATTCTAAGATACATGGCAATAGGTGCCTTATCTGTTTTATTTACCATGAAATACTCTTCATCAAGCATGGTATCTCATATAAATGTCTAATAAGTGAAGAAAGAAATAAAATATTTTCATATATTTCCTTTTATCTACAGAATATTTTGAGGGACTAAATCAGAAGTTATTTTATGTGTGGAAAGAAAATATTGGAATGTTATTATTGGCTGAAGTTTAAATTTATATCTGATGCACAAATGTTTTCTTTCAGTGAAATCAACAAATGCTTCACCCTGACAGGTCCATCAGGATGCAAGACAACTGAAAACTTGACAATCATAGAGGTATTCTTTTAAAACTGAGGCAATTTTCAGTCTGTGTTTTAAGACTGTTAGCAAGAATCGAAAGTATGAAATCCAAATTCCATAATGAGAGAATCATAGGGAAAACTATTATTAATTATGGCATCAAAGTATTACAGTAGTCCTAAAAAGACGTATTCTCAGACAATCAAAAAGTAGGCAGATATGAACTTGGCTCTCAAATATATTGTGAAAAATATGTACATGATTAGGTAAGGCTATAGTCTAATACACAGGAAATTTCATACTCACTTCACAAGCAACATGATAAATGCAATAGATCCCATAGCAGCAAAAAAAGCATCCAAGGCTTGCACAGCTGCATAAATGTAATGTTTCCTTCTACAATGATTATCTCTTGGACATTCTCCCAAACGAGCAGAATAATTTGTGCTCTTGAAACCAGAAATTTCAAGACAGCTACAATTATAGAACACCTACAAAACAGTTGTTAAAATGTTACAGAATACTTTTAGAAAATACTACAGTGCTCCAAATACATTCCTCCACTGCAAAGAGGTGTCATTCATTGAAACTGAGACATTTGTAGTTTCTAAAAAGTTCTAAAAATATAGTTTCTTAATGATGAAAGGGTAAAATAGTTTCCTGGATTCCTTTCTAGATAAGAAAATGCAATTTATTATTAATATTAAATTTTTTCTAGATTAAAAGTTAGGAAATAATTGAAGACATTAGTGTTTGAAACTCTGTATAAATTGTCTTATATAAACTCTGCATAAATTCTTTCTAGTGCCTGTATTTCACCCACTTTTCCTTCTATGATACCCTGACCTACTGCATTTAACAGTCTGTACCAAGTGTCCTAGACATGTCCTGTGAAAGGATTATCCAGATAATTCATCAATGCAACACTCTGGAAGAAGCTAAAATCTGCAAGTAGAGCTACTCATAGAGTAGGAAGGCATCTAGGGAAAATGGAGCTAGGCAGATGTGCTGGAGTTTTGTTTTGGCAAGTAAAAAAAAAAAAAAAAAAAACATCCAAGAGCATAATGACAAATACAATAGATGCTGTTAATACAAAAGATATTCAACACAACTGAATATCCTGAACAACAAAACACAAAACATGAAAATTTAAGAACACTTGATTTTAGAAAGTTAATCTGGCAGATGACTTACATAGATAAGTAGCTTTAATAAATTCTTTTCTGATTTCCACTACTGAAGGAAGAATTGAGGAATAATTTAAATCTGTACTTACATGATTCTATGAAGTTGTGTTTTCTAAACTGTTTTTCCCAAGTACAAATAATATGGAGGAACCCTTTACTGAAGAAACACATCAGCCAATAAACCATATATTGGTACAAATATCTTCATTACAGAAATGATGATTTATTACTAAGGATTTCAGAAAATAACTGTGCAATAGATGCAAATTATTTAGAAATTGATGTGCCCATGATAGGTAGAAATGTCTTGAGGATTCTAATATCATGTCTTCCCTAGTTCCTCATCATTGAACAAAGAACCATGGGTTAAATGGGGGCAAAATAGTCATGAATGTAATGTGTGGGCTTTTAAGAACAGTCTTTAGATCACGATTGCACATTTGTTAAAGCACTGGGTCACTTTCAGAGAATCGAGGATGCCTTGTCCTTCAGAGCACACTATGTTTTTCCATGGTACAATGGGCAGAATAAGCAAGAGGACGATGAAAAATGTTTGAATATTAATCATGGAAGGGGACTGACTGACAGTAATGATCATAGGTGGTAATATTTCTCATGTCCATGGTAGAAAAAGGACCCAGGAAATTGGTAACAAAATTTATGAGATACTGAATGGATAAGAGACCTGGGAAACACTATAAATAATCAACTATTGTAAGTTACCCAGGATACTAAGGAGAACACAAAACTCTCATGGAAAGCAGTGTTCTGAGTAAAGAAGAAAATGGCATTTTTATGGTGTATGTTGGCAAGATGTGAGCAAGACACTAAATTATCCTAGGAAGGAGAAGTGCCAGCTTTGCGGAAATCAGAATTGGGAGATGAAAGTTGGGCAGTTCCATGACAATGAATACTTAATTATTTCTTGAAAAGTCAATAGGAGGCTGAGCCTAAACGCAACAGAACCCATATTCAAAATTATGTGCGTGCTGTTGTGTATACACATTTCTATATAGATTGTTGTCATAGTGAGGCAGGTAGTACTGACAGTGGACTGACTCAGGATTTTCCTCGATCTTCTGAAGCGTAAAGTGATTCTAATCCAATGATAATTATACGTTTAGTCAAATTAGATGCTTCCTGAGCCCTTTAAGTGTATTCATATTCCAAAAGGTTTCATTCTTACACTCTTAAGCAAACAATAATGATGAAATCTCGCTGGGGGCTTAGCTCAGCGGCCCAAGTGCCTGCCTGGCAAGCACAAGGTTGTGAATTCTATCTCCAGTACCGCCCCCCCAAAAATAAATAATAAAAAAGATAAATCTCAAATTAGAATTAAAGTGGCAGTAAAACCTGATCATCATTCAAGTAGGATTTGATATGAAGCTTTGTGTGTACAATATTATAGCCATCACCACGACAGACAATATTGGAATCTTTTCCTTGTATCATTTTACTGGGCACATTAATCATAGAAAGATTTTATAAGTCATTGTAAAATGTAATATATGATCTTGATTATGGAGGGGAAAGAACGTAAAGCTAATACTTACGGTAGATGTTTCACTGCCACCTCTAGCTGTGCATCCTGCTAGACAAGGTGACAGGTACGTTATTCCATTGTCTCCACAGATCGGTTCCCATTGACTTTCATCACAATTGCAGTCCAAGTTGCAATAAGAAAGTGGTGCATTTGTCTGAGATGTCAGTGGACTGATTCTGGAAACATATGAAAGACATACGTTAAAGACACAGAAAGAAAGAGAGGTGATTGTGAAGTAGTTCTACAAATATATGACAGAAATATCAAAAATAAAGGAAGTAAGATGCAAGTGGAAGAGAAGTTAGGTGTTAGTTAGAGAAAAAGGACGGAAGAGAAAAGAAAAGAAAATAGAAAAGAGAAGAGAAAAAGAGGCGAGACATTAGAGACAGTTTTCTTTAAGTTACAGAAATTTAATGTACTGTTGGCAATGTGTTTAATGTTTATTCACTTCTCTCCCTCCACCTTTATCACAACATGACTTAGGATGTAAAAAAAGCAAAACTTATAACAAAAAACCAGGGAAGGTGTATGTCTTAGACAAGAGAGCTTAGTAATTCAATCAGGAAATTCAGAATAGTTAAGTCACTCCATTTTTCTGCGAATCACTTTTTCTTAAGTTCGATAGTGGTAGCAGAGTAACCTTCCTCCAAGTTCACTGTCAACTCATGTGAATCTGTGAGTGTTGTTTAACTAGGTTGAATTTCAAAATCTATATTTCACTTACATAAGAGAAGAATTCAACATGGTCAAAGTGGAATCTTTAAGGGCCAGTTTTGAAAAACCAAGAAGAAGCATCAGTTGAGAAAGATGAGGAAAGCTCCATATACTTCAAAAACAAAATTACCTTATGCTTTGTAAGGATTTGCTTTCTAATACTGTTTACTTACATGTTATAACATGTGTGTTCTGAAAATTGTGTTATGTGATTAAAATTTTAAAATATTTAACATATAATTATCAATTTTAGAAATTATTCTTTTATTTTATGAACATCTTTTTCATTATTACTTTAAAGAGAAAAATATAAAACACACTTTCTTAACAAGATAATAGGAGAGTAACAATAATTAATACATTGCATATTATTATCTCCATAGTAGTTACTCAGAGTACAAGATATAGACATGGTATCTTGGCCAAACGATATTAGCACAAACCTTTCTTTTCAATAAACTAAGAGGCATTAGCTGTAAAACTATCTTAACTATCTTGTGTAGTCTGAGGACATTCACTTTTGGAGACAGCAAATAAATGTTTATTGAAAAGTCCCATAGAGTTCTTGACACCATCTTTTTATTTCTTTAATGTGGTCCTGGAGATTAAATCAAAGAGCTTCACACTGTGCTATACTCCAGGCCACTTTTATTTATTTATTTTTTAAATCTTGAGACAGGTACTCATTAAGTTGTTACATTGCCTAGGCTTGCCTTGCACCTGTCATCCTCTTGCATTAGCTGCCCAGAGTACTGAGATTATTAGGATGCACCATCACACCCAGTTAACCTTCTGAACGCATGGTGAAGTTATTATTCAGTTATTATGCATCACACATATAATGGTAGCCTGATAAGATTATATCATCTAGTGTCATTGTCACTTAGTTCATGTGAGTATGCCCTACTGATGTTCACACAATGATGAAGCAGTATATTTCTAAGAACTTATCTCTATGACATTAAACTGTCACATGACTTGTTTTCAGGGTACCGGTTGTAGGCTAAAGCCAGGGAGAAGCAGAGAGTGGTTATATGACTTCAAACAAGTTACAGTTTCTCTAGATCTCAACTAATAAACAAAGGAAGATAAGACGAGGGAGCTGTGGGATCTCTAACGTGGTTTCCCCTCTGAAATTTAAAGTTGTGACGCCCAGGCTGTATTTTGACTTACTAAAGAGGTGACGGTGGATGGGAGCCATAAACAACATTGAGGGTTAGGAGCAAGCAGGAAGATAAATCAGGATTGGCAGATCATGACTGCAAGAATAGGATGTTTAAATAAGGAAATGTGGGGAGATTTGACAAGCCAAAATTTACACATCAGGGGATTCAGAGTTTGAAAGCTCAGAGCCAACAGTAGGTAGCAATAATGTGCATGGTTACTGAACTGTGATCCAAGAATTTTTGCTTATTGCTTGAACGTGAACCTTCCTAACTGAGTTGTGAACTACACTGCATGAGTCTGCATGGGAGCCTGGCCTTTGATTTGGGGTAGACTGAAGTACTAACAATATTTAGCATTATATGATATTAATGGAAAATTAAAGGTTCTAATATGCACTTATATTATACAGGATATTTAGTAATTATACTTACAATGAAAACTGTACCCAAATAAACAATATTACCTAACGGAAAATAAGAATGCAATGCAGTGTAAGGAAGTGTTCTCTTACAAAAATTGTTATTAATCACAGTGAACTGTAGACAAATGTTATTTAGTCTATCTTGGAGAATGTCATTTACATTATTACACTCATGATACAGCCAAAATTACAGTGTTAAAATGAAGAGTTATAGTGTGAAAAATCTCAAATTAGAGAGATCATGTTAAAAAAAAACTGATAGCCATATCACTTTGAGCCTTACTTCCTATATCCAAAAAGTGGGCAAAAGGGAGCCATCATTCATTATAAGCATCCCGGAAATGATATTTAGTATTTTACAATCTATGTAGTTTTTCATTAAGGAAGAAATAAAAAAGTTTCAAAAGTTGGGCATTTAAGAGGTAACAAAAGTGGGGCATTTTAAGACTTTTTAAATTGACATTTCTCTCAACTAAAAGAAAGTTTAGCTAAAATTGCTTTCTCTCCTATTTTCCCAGTCTTTTCATGAATAGTGTAATATGTAATTGATACAGTGATATATACAAACCCATCATAGCCTAAAGTTAAGCCGGCAACTGACTTGCGATCACAGATTAGAATAAAATATGACAGGTGGCATATGAGGCCCATTGATGAAGTAAAAAGTGAAAATTTGGCAATTCCAACCAAGGTCAGTTTGAATTTTTTAATGAGAAATCCTCCTAACAGCATTCCAATTGGCATAATGGGTATGGTTATAGCTCCTAGAAAGAAAAGAAGAAAAAAAATAATTATATAAATACTGTTTTTCTGATTTGTTTTGCATATGGAACACGACATTCGTCAACCCAATTTATTCACTTGGGTCCCTGAAGTATAATGGTGTCAGGCTAAATGGAGACAGGGGACCAGTGAATCATACGAGAGAGATAAAAATGATTTCCTCCTACAAAGCTGGGTGTGGTGGTGTATGCCTCTAACCCAGACTTGGGAAACTGAGGCAGGAGGATCACCACAAGTTAGAGAACAGCCTGGGATACATAGTGAATTCAAGGATAGCCTATAGTCCATAGCAAAACTCTGTCTAAATTTTTTTTTTTTAGCTACAAAGATCTGGATTTTCTCAATAGGAAAAGGCAATGACAGAACAGTTGTGTCTAAATAAGATAATTTCTATGAGGAAAATTTTCCTGGAAAGTAATAACAACACATCTGCTTTTTCCATATAAGGCTTTGATACTATCATCTAAAATTCTTTGTGGTTTTCAAAATGAAGAGGTCTAAAATTCAAAACCCTACTCCAAATTTGCTCAGTGCTTCAGAGTTGAATATTTAAATTAATGTCTGTTCCCTACTCAGCAATACAAATAATTAATTTGGTTTGTATACTGTATTGGAAATGATCGACCCCCTTTATGAGTTTTCCATTTCATTTTCCTGAAAGAGTTACTGAAGACCATGATTTCTTTATTTAAAAATCCTGAATAGGCTATCAGGAGTCAAAACGTAACCTTTACAGTTTAAACTTTTATTTAAATTCAATAATACTATCATACAGAATTCTGATACAGTGGTTTAGGAAACTCATTTTCAAATTTTTCTCTTCTTTTTGTACTTAGGATCTAGCCAACTGCTACCTGCTAATTTTTAATTCTTCAGATATTTATTGAGTATCTACCATATTTTCACAATATTTTAGTTGTAATAACAATGATGTAAGAAAATTTTTCCTTAATAAGCAGGTCTCAAAGTGATGGAGGGTGGGGCAGGGAAGGGGCTGAGAAAAGAATTAATATGTATTATATACATGTGCCAACTTCCCATGATGAATGTAATCCTTATGTTCTGAAAAAATATATTAACAAAAGATAAAAAACAAAAATAAAAAATAAAAAAACAAGCAGATCTCAATGTGCCACTGAAAATATGTATTTTAGAATAAAATATTCTTTAATTTATGACATTTGTCTTGAATGAGTAATTTTCGAATGTGCATTTAAGTTGTTTTTTCTTTTGAAAACATAAATGTCTCATTTTTTTGAAAGAAGCTGAGTTCTGATCTCAAACAATATGAACTACAGAACTATAATGCTAACATTACCAAACAATTTGTCTTAGAATCTCAGTACTAAACTATAAGAACTAATTATGCAGATACTATGTGTAAATGGTGTATTCAACATGCAACGTTTGCTTTAGAGATTTCTATAACGTGAAATGAAACTTCAAATGCAGAACAATAATAATATCACAGGTTTAACAAATTTAATATGATTTGAGAAATAAAAAATGGAAATCACTTACTGAAATATAAAATCGCATTCACAGTAAAATATCATTTGTGATGTAATGATTCAGTAATATATCACTTATGAAGCAAACAGGTAAACAGTATGTCTTACCTAACAAGTTAGCTTGAGATATCGAATAACCATACTGTTGCTCTATGTATTTGAAGATATAAGTAAAGGAACCGACGAAGCTACTGAACATTATCAAGGTCAAAATCACAAATATAACATATAAGTGATTGGTAAGGAGGCTTTTCATGGACTGTAAAAAACCTTAAAATTATAAAAAATAATGAGATTATTATAATGTGTTATAAATATATATTAAAATAATAATCATGTGCTATAAGATTTTAAATTACACAAATACATAACACAGAAAGTGAAAGTAAACTGAAATCCTACTGAAAAAATTTTAAAACATATTACTTTACTGTTTTCCATACATATCTTAGTATTTATTTGTTTAGTTGATTTTACCCCCACATGAAATCTTACATATGTACTGTTTTATAACTGGCTTGTTCACTTAATATCTGGTTATTCTTTGGGTTTTACCCTAAGTTTCATGATTATTAATTAACTAATTTATTCACTCAACAAGTATGTGGTGTAATGCTAATTGTTCAAGAAACAAAAGTGAATCTGACATGCTATGTGTCTCATTTGTTAGCATTCAGTCATTGCTATACTACTAATGGAATGATTAAACAAAAATTTAAATTAGAGCATAACCTCAAATGGACAGAAATAAGAACGCTAACTTTTAAAATTTTTATCAAACAGTTGAGTATGAGGATTCAAACATTCTGTTACCTGGTATACAGTTTTACTGCCTCCAGTAAATCTGGTAGTATTATAAATCACTTGTTTTAAGTTGCAATAAGGAGCGATAGTACACAGTGATGTCATGTCTTATGTGACATTACTATAAGAATAGTTCAACAACCTATACAACCCACTAATATTTACGGATCTCATATGGTGGAGTGGAAACATAGCTTATACAAAATGACCAATTTTGATAGGCAATTATTCATGTGTATGTTACATTTCAAACACTGCTAATTCAGTGGTGTATTGTAAATACTTAACAACTGACTCTGCGGTAACAAATCCTTATGCGTAGTATTTCCCAGTTTCCACAGTAGTAAATGGTGATAAATTTTCCTACTGTGGCCAACTTCAAGACACTAACATAGTTGAAAACAATAATTCTTTTTCATGAGCCAATACAAGATGGCTCCAACACACCACTGTTCTTGGTTTAAAGTGATGCAGAGAAGAAAATAACAGTGAAACTGATAAACTGAACTAAAGAGAAATACTTCGATTATAATTGATAATACAAGACCATCTCAATAACAGCCTCAGGTTACTGAGGGTTTAGGCATTGCATGACTTTAACATTTGCTATTTCACCAGTTCTCTTCAGTGTGAAAACTGCTGTCAACACTTCATCATTCCACTATTTTGTCTGACTGCAGCCGAATTATACTGTTGGGCTTATATTTTAAACAGAAGCCACTGTCAAACAGAGAAGTTTCCTAATTCACACTACTGACGCCAATTATTCAAGTGTGCTATCACTTTAATTAGAAACATTTTGTAAACAATTTTTCAACATATTTGCCAAGAAAAAAATCTTTTTTTCAGTTACCTAGAGGTAAACTTCTGAGTTCCTGCTTATTCCATGTTTCCACCTGAAAATTGTTACATTTAACCTAATCATGTTTGGTAAAACAGTTAATTACAATTGTCTCTATATTCTCAGCATCAAGTAAATTCTTGGAAAATATGGGCCATGTTCTATCACTAGGGTATACTGTGGTGCCTGGTACCACTTGTTGAATGAATAAATAAATGAAATATTAGAGTTTATTTAACTCAGCATTCTACAATTTTGAAAAGAATACATACTCTTTGGTTCATAGAGCACAGCTTTTTTTTAGTATTTGGCTGTTTTCTCTATACTAAATACCACAGTTCCAATCCTATTCAGTTTGTTCTATGTTCAAGCAAAAATTTACTAGTTTTAATAGGATTCTGAGAAAAAGAACTCAGTTACATTTAGTGCCCAAAGAAGCCAACTCCAGATGATTTCAATGTGAGTTATTATTTTGGAATACTCAAGCTTCCTTTCCATTAGGATTAACAATTACAAATCCATTATAAATGTAAAATACTTACCAATCATAGTTAAATCAGCACGTTGCCTACGATTGGTCAAATTGGCTGTTTGATTTTTTTCTTCATCTGCTTTGAGTTCACGCAAATCTGCTGAAACTTGTCTTTCTTTCTGTGGTTCATTTGGATTTTGAGGTAGGAAAAAGAACGGTATGGAAGAAATAAAGGAGAGTAGTCCAGATATAAGGAAACCAAGCCACCAAGCACCAACCCAACGGGAGTCCTGGGGAGTTATTCTGATGCTGCCTAGAATAAATAATTAAGAAAAGGCCAGTCAAAAATCATTCTGAAATACAATAAGTGGTGGACAGTATTGATAATGACTGTTGTTCTCCATAGACAAATGCCGCAAACTATATTTCATTAATTCAAAGATGCTATTTTCTTCTTTTCATATTTTGTCATCTTGGAAATTGGTTTAAGTTTAACATTTGATGATATCTTACAATTGCATGACTGAGCTCATTTAAACTTGGTGGCCTTTCCAATAACATGACTGAAGAACTGCCAACATTGGAACTCTAAGTCTGAAAACAATTTCCAAAACACGGAAAGTGTATGGATCCTCATCATTGTGCAAAAACATCTATTTGTGCCATCTGCTGAAGCTAAGAAAGCACCAGCAATAAAATTTAAAGCAGTCTGCAAAATATTCTCAGGGCCAATAAAAGGGCTTCTCCCCACCCAGGAAACATATTTACAACTCCTTTGACAGCACAGAGGATGAAACTGGCGAATAACTCACACAATGAAAATCTGCATTTAAAAGTAATCTAGAAAAGTTAGACTCTAGGTAACAGAAATAATTTAGCCATTTTATTTCAACTATGTTTGCACGGAAAGTATGCAGAAGAATGCTATGTCAGTGCTGCATATCAAGTACAAATGAGTTACATAAGTAAGTATAAAGTAAATTCTAAGTATTCTGAAAGAATACATGAGATTGCAGCAAGTTTGCAGGAAAGAAAGTTATAGACTCCTCTTACTCCAATCAACACACTGACTCAACAGCAATACAAAGACTGTTTGCATTTTTGAGAAATCCAGAATTGAAAGGTACCACTATTCATGGAAAGTACAAAAACAGCTACATTAAAACCAGTGCAAAGTAGAAACCTCTAGCACAGTGTCTCAGGATCAGGAGGAGCTAGTAATCTGAACTCATGTTGTAGACATTTGCTATAGGTTTTCCCTTTGGCAAAAAGGGTGAATGCAAAGAGGAAGAGATGGAGTACACATTAAATATTGCTACTTTTCTAGGTGCTACCAAGGGACTGACTTCCACCTCACCTGGCTTTTGGAATGTGATTGGATCATGGGGGTGCTACACTCATTGGTGGATTGGAAGGTTCATAGTTAAATGTGCTATTAGGAGGCATGCCATGCTTAGAGGACATGGGTCATTAGGGATATGACCCGACAGTACAGTGTGTATTCTTACCCTCTGTTTAGGTATCTCCCCCCGCCACTCTCTCTACGTGTGTCTCATCTCTCTGTGTTTCTGTCACTCTATCTCTCTCTCTCCCTCAACAGCCAGAAGTTGAGCAGCTTTCCTGTTATTCCCAACCACCATGCCATTTCTGTCTTCAGCCAATTTATTATGGACTGAACCATTGAATACCATGAGACACAGTCAATATAGACTGAGGCTCTGGCCTACAAAGAACAAATGTGGCAGTACAAAATAGTGTCTGGGCACTCACCAAAACTCTTGCCACATGAATTAGTGCAGAGTGAGCAGGCAAAGAGTAAATAAACAAGTCCAACTTCTAGCTTCTCAGTGAAGAAGGACAGAGTTGAACCACAAATCTAACATTTCGTCTTTTCTGGGTCTTCCTCAAGGTATTGGCTTTTGTCTTGCCTGTCTTGGAACTAGGCATATGCTAGAGTCATAGGGACCACAAAGAGAAAAGATAGTGGTGTGAACTAGTGCAGGACCCGTTGCTATAGCCCCCCTCCCCTAGATTTATGAAGAACAAAGAGGTGAAAACATAAGCTTACAGATTCTGCTTTGGGAGAGAAAGAGTTTAATGACACTTGAATGTTCAAAATATTGTGAGAGTTGACCAAGGGACTGCTTTCTATTTCACTTATTGTCTTAGTTATTGTCTCATTGCTGGGATAAAACACCCAGTACTCACAGGTTAAATGAGGAAAGGTTTATTTTGATTTATAGTTTGTAAAGGTTTCAGTCCATGGTCATCTGGCTCCCACAGGGTGGCATAGCAGAGGGGTATGGCAGAGAAAGAGCAGTGCATGGCAGGGCATACAGGAGGTGGCAGCAGCCCCTCTTTCCATTTAATGTCATTCAGGCTACAGGCCTATTGGTTGGTACAATTCACACCCAGGGTAGGGCTTCTGTCTTCAGTTAATTCATTCGACCACATCCAGAGCTGTGCTCAACCAGTTAATCTACTAATAGAGTACTACACACCTTTAACCCCAGTGTCATACACCCATGATCGAGCCACCTCCTAAAAGCCCCACCTATGAGTGAATGTGGTTTTGGGCAACATCTAAGTATAAACCATAAAACTTTTCTAGGTGTAGTAAGGAGACACTAAATACTCCAGATGGCTGTGGGTACCTAAAAACAAACACAGCATTTTGGAAAATAGTGAAGTTTTGAGTCCTGAAGAATCTGGCTATACTGACAGATGAGGGTGTTCTCCTGTAAAAAGGCCAGTCCACAAAGATTTGTAGAGCTGATGCTTTATTCTATCCTATAGATACCAATGCAAAGAACCAAAGAAAATGCAGAAGTAGGGAAATAAAACGCAAACAAAGAAACATGATATTATTCCAGAAACCAACCCTAGTGAAGGTTGAGGTGTATGGATTACCTGACAGGTAAGTCAAAATAACCATCGTGAAAATGTTCAACAACCTTGGAAGAAAAAAATGCACAAGCAGAGAATTTCAACAAAAATAGCCTTCTTTTTAAAACCAAATATTCTCTTAGAGTGGAATAACCCATACATGCATAAAAACTGAATTGAAAAATTGACAAACAGACTAGAGCAGGTAAAAGAAATAGTAAGTAACTTGAAAACAGATCAATTGAAATTACCTAGTCAGAGAAGCAGAAAAATTGAAGAAAGTTTAGACTTATGGGACATCTTCAAGGGGACCAATGTGCATATTATAGAATTTTCAGAAAGAGAAAAGAGAAGGTTCCAATAGATCATTAAAAAATAATAATAATAACACCTGAAAACTACCCAAATCCAGAGAAATAAAAGAACATTCAGATCCAGTAACCCAAAAAGGGCCCAAAATAAGATGAATTCAAGGAAATGTACCATATTGCACTGTAATCAAAACTCCAAGAAAATGAATTTTTAAAGTAACAGGAGAACGTGGTCTGTCCTGCACAAGAGAACCTCTATGTGTTATTCGCTTTCCGTGCTGTGACAAAATACTTAAGAAAAACAAAGGAGGAAAGATTTATTTTGATTCACAGTTTTAGAGGTTGGTCTGTGATTAGCTGCAGTTTCATTTTTTATAGGCTTGTGAGGAGACAAAATATCATGATTGAAGAGTGTGGTGAAGCAAAACTACTGAACTTGTGATGGCTAGAAAGGAAAGATAGCCAGACAGGAAGGGGCTGGAAGAAGATACATAGCCACAAAGGCACACCCTGGATGCACTCCCTCCTGCTGCCTTCCATTTCTTTCTGTCCAATTATGAATCCATCAATGGATTAAAACACTGATGATCTTAGAGATCTCATGGTCCAATCGCCTTCAAAAGCCCCATTTTTGGATGAGCCTTTTGGGGGGACATTTTAGATTCCAACCATAACATTTCACATTATTAGCAGAGAGATTTTTCAGTGAAAACCTTACAAGCCAGGAAGAAATGGGATTATGTATGGAAAAGGCTAATATAAAAAGTCTGTCAACCAAGAATATGATAGCCACCAAAGTTGTTCATCAGGGTGAAGGGAAAGGAAGCAAAGGGGTTTCAGGAATAGAGAATAATCAAAATATGATATAGACGTGTACCAATTCTCCAAAATGAATATAACTATTATGAATCACAAACACATACTAATAAAAAATGCAAAAAACAAGTGCTTCAAAAATGAAAGCCATATAATGCTTTCTGATACTAAAGCTGAAGAGATGAAACTCAATAGCACAACAAAACAAGTGAGTGGGTTGCACCATGAACAAGTAGGATTTAAACCTACAAAGAGAAGATCATTCAATATATAAGAATTAATTTATGGAAAGTACTACATTAACAAAAGACAAGAACACATGAGCATCTTACTAAACACCGGAAAGGCATTTGATAAAATTAAACACACTTTCATGGTAAATAGTGCCAAAATTTGAGGAACAGAGAGAAATTACATCAACACGATGAAAACCATATATGAATAGTACATAGCTAACATAAAATAAAGGGTGAAACATTGACAACTTTTGCACTAAGACAAAGAACAAGGTGAAGATACTTATTCTCATAATTTCTATCCAATTTATTCCTGAAAGTCCTTGACAGAAAAATTAAGTAAGAAAAAGCAAGTAAGGAAATAAATAAATGGCATCCAAATGGAAAAGAAAACAATAAAATTGTCCCTATTTTCAGATAACATGGCTTAACATATAAAGCTATGAAGACTCCAACAAAAAAACAGGATTGAAAAAAACAAATTGAGTAGTTGTAGTATGTAAAATTCACATTAAAAATCAGTTGTTTTCCTATACACTAGCAAAGAACTATTCAAAAAGGAAATTATGGAGGAATCTGACAATGACATAAAAATAAAATACTTAGAAACAAACAAAAGACATGAAAAAATTGTACATTGAAAGCTTTAAAACATAGTTGAAAGTAATTGAAACCACATGAAATTTGAATGACATACTGTGTTTATGGATTGAAAAACTAATGACATTAAACATTTATACTGTATAAATAGTTCACAGATTCAACACAAATCTTATCAAACTCCATAAAGCATTCCAAAGCACATAAGTATTAAAAAAGTTGCAACATTCATGTGGAACCACAGAAGTTCTCAAATAGTCAGAATAGTCTGGGAAAAGAGCAAAGATGGAAGTCTCACACTTTCAAAACATATTTTAAAACTACAGTACTTAGTACAATATAGTGCTGTATTAAAGACATATAGACCAATGGAACAGAATAGAGAGCCCAGACTAACCCGCACATATACAACCATTTGATCTTCAACAATAATGCCATGAATACACCATAGTGAAAAGATAGTCATTGAAGCAGGAGTGCTGAAAAACCTGGACACCATCTGCAAACACTGAAGTTGAAGCCTTATGTACAGAAAATCAACTCAGAGTGATAAAACTCTTTGAAGAAAATCGCGTGTGAACACTAGTCTTACAAATGACTTTATAACTATTACACCAAAATCATAGGCAAGAAGAGCAAAAAATAGGCAAGTGGGACTTAAACTAAAAAGCTGCTGCGCAACAAAGGAAAGAATAAACAGAATGACAGAGTCAGCTACAGAGTAGAATAAAATATTGCCAAGCCATCTATCTATGGCGCTCTGTTATGGTTTATACATTGTGTCAACTTGAGAAGTCTAGAAGCTTAATTAAGTAAGGCAGCAGCTCTACATCCTGGGGTGTAGTGTACAAGCAGTTACCTGTTCATTGTGTCAAATTGAGAAGGTCAGAAGTTTAGCTGAGAGACTCAGCAGGGAGCCAGGGGTCTTACTTTGTAAATATCCTCATCCTGTGCAAAGGGAGGCAAGGAGATTTGTGGATGCTACACTCACCCTGGCAGGGGATCCTGTGTACAATGTAAGGGAGAAAAGGCTTGTTCTTCCCCCCTTTTATTCTGGCTGCTTTTGCTCGGCTGTTGCCTTGAAGTGTTGCCCCTGTGCCATGCCACCCTGCCTTGGAGCCAGCTGATTGTGGACTGAAACCTCCAAAAACTGTAAGCTAAATAAACCTTTCCTTCCCTAATTTTGGGTGTCAGGTGTTTTGTCTCAGCAACCAGTGAAAAGTAACTAAGACACGCTCCTACACCTCAAAGCAAAATAATTAATAATCTTATTTGTTGAACATGCTAAGGATTTGAATTGTGAGAAAGGAAACAACTAACATCAATTATTTTTACAAAGTGTTTGACTTTGAAGAGAAATAGAAAAAAAGAAAATCAGTTAGAAAATTGCTGGGGGTATAAAAGTCTTATACATGCAAAAAGAGAGACTTGAGAGTATGCTCTGAGGACAGAGTGGGTGGAGAGCTTAGGATGCAGGCTGGATCAGCCGAATGGTGATGGGACTAGATCCTCCAAGAGACAGAAAGAAGCAGTCTGATTCCCAGGTGAATCCATTAACATCAGCTGAGGCTAGATAAACACCTTTTCCACTCAGGTGGGAGAAAAGATGAAAATATATAGATGCAGCGCAGGTATATTTGTTGGAGGGAGGGCCGCAATTTTTTCTCAGAATCATGAAGGAAAGCGTGTCCTGAGGTTGAAGAGTATGATATTGTTTACCTGTGCACCCTTTCACTGATTTGTTCCACAGAATTTACTGAATATTTGCAGGGCCGGAATAAGTGACCCAAAGCAAAGTTCACGGTAGAGGCCCTCAAAGAACTGCAGCCATCAGTCAATCATGCAAACTCATGGCAGCTTTAGCAAAGCAGACTGTAAGTCCTGCACTTCAACATCCAATCTATAATCAACTAAAATATGAAATTTATTTGACTAAGTGGTCAGTTCTAAGAGAGGACCCTACTAAGTTTATTTGGATCAGATAACCTAAAACAAGATTGTTACAATTCTCTTACTTTATATTCAGTTGTAAAAGTGTGGTACATTAAGACCTTAGTTGTATTTTTATTGGAATTATTAATGCATTTTTTGGAACTTGTAACTTTTGAAAAATGGTAAGCAAAAAGCTATTTTGAAAGAATGAATTTAACTATTTGGTAGAATAGTATCAAGTACAGGGAAGATTCCATCCTGCTACCTTGTTCTGATCATACTTACTCAGATCTACATAGCCAGTGTCCACATACATTCTAGTGAATACTGCTCCTATCAAAAAGGCAGAGATCAAGCCAAACACTGAAACTGATTGCAAAATGCCTGTAAACAGCACAAAACAATCTCATTAGCTACCAAGAATACATAGTCCTTATTAAATGTTTCCTAAAGTAACATCGTACATTATATTTCCCCCAAACAACTTTTTCAAATAAAATAATTAATACTAATAGTAATAATAACCTTATGATTTCAAAGGTAGACACAAGGAAAATAATCATTTGATTTAATATTTTCTGTGCATTACCTATATAAACAGAGGATTGTCCTTTAGCAAAGTCATCAATATAAGAAATTCCCAGTGGTGCTATAGGGGTTTCCCCTATTCCACGAAGCATGTTACCCATTAGGACATAGATCCACATGTACGACTCAGATTCCTTCCCACAACCTATGTAGACAAGATCATTTTATTTTAAACGTTAGTTGCAGCATTGTTGTCAGAGACCCAGGCAATTTCTATCATTTCTGAGTCCTGTTTTTTTTTTTCAAAAGAGGGACTCATATTTACTTTGCAGAGTTTAAAAATACAGAAAAACATAAAAAGCAACAAAAAGGTAAAAACTTAGCTTTTTCTTCTGACATTTAAAGTACCACTAATGTCGCCATAAAGTTTTTTTGTTTAATAAAAGTGTTACATAAATTACAACGGAAATACATTCCCTTTAAGTTATATGTAAGATGATATAGAATCAAGCATATAGGCATTTAAGTTTTTTTAAAAGCAAGTAAAATTTATCTGAACTCTAACAGAAAAAGTAATTTCTAATGTTTGTTATATATCTCTCAGATTTTTGGTGTCCATAAAAATACATGACATTCAGCTGGGCGCGGTGGCACACGTCTATAATACCAGCACTCAGGAGGCTGAGGCAAGAGAATTGCTTCAAGTTTGAGGCCAGCCTAGGCTACCATGTGAGTTCAAGGCCAGCCTGAACCATATTTTGAAACTCTGCCAAAAAAAAAAATGCATGATATTCAATTTGAACCTTATATGCTTAAATATCCAGCTCCTAATAAAATCTGCTTTTACACGCACTACTTTAATCCCAGCACTCGGGATGCTGAGGCAAAAGGAGTGTTGTGAGTTCAAGGCCGACTTGGGCTACAGTGTCAGCGCAAGGCCGGCCTGAGCTATGTAGTACGACCCTGCCTCAAAAAATTAGGGTGGGGAGTTTGGCTCAGTGGCTTAAGCACCTGTCTGGCAGGCATGAAGTTGTGAGTTTGATTCCCGGTGCCCCCCAAAAATAAATAAATAAATAAAAACTAACTAAATAAAATCTGCTTTTACAATGAATACTGCATTCTACCACACTTTCCCTGCTGTTTTCCTTGTGTTGTTTTTTCTCATCAGGATTTCAATGGGGGCACAGTACTGGGCTGAATAACAGTTTCACAATCTCATTAATTCTTATATTTTTAAATAGCAAAATATTTCTAATTTTTCATTCTGATAAACTGAGACAGCTTTGTATAAATATAAATAAATATTTGTAAACATTCCTGATTATGTCTTTGTGATTAATGTATGACAGTAGTGACTGAGTTAAGCAAGCAGAAATATTTTTGTTAATATGTACAAAAAATTAATCTCCAAAAAAAATTACACATTTATCACACCCCAAAATGCTAAAAATGTAGAAGTTTTTTCCTTCTTTTATCTTTTTTCTTTCTTTTTTTTAGTTATTTCTTTACTCTTAATCTTATGTATGAGCTAGCAACATCTTCAGTGTTATCATTTGTAATTATAATTTTATGATTTGTGATATGTTAAGAAGTATTTATGTAGTGTAATAATTTGCATTTTTCATAAATATGTAGGCCAGTTCCTGCTGCTTTATTTTAAATGCATATGTTCTTGGCCAATTTTCCACTGAAATCTTTCACTTTCTTACCTACTTCTGAAAGTTCGTTATATATAATATAATATGTATTAACACTATGATTTTAACTGTATGTGAAGGTGAAATGTCTTTTTTTGTGCTGTAATTTTTTATTAAGAAGTACCACAATCCTTTTCACCAATTTTATTAAATGTATTCATTTTAGGATATTTCCATCACTATTAATTCTTACCCTTTTCCACTATCTCAGGTGATGACTCAGTGAGTGTTGCAGTCTGATTAAGTGAACAAGTTGATATTGAATTCTCTGTTGTGTTGATATGGGTTTCTATAGAATACCTGTAACTGTAAGAATATCATTATGTTTAAATGTTTCCTCTTTTACAGAATATTTTCTTTTTCCTAGATACGCAAAGGACATTTTTCCTTTATGTGTACCTCTCTCTTTTCCAAATTACCAGACTCCTTTATACCAATTATCCAGCCTGTGTTTTAGCACGGGTTATAGGTGAAAGTGAAATGAAAGGATCCACTAAGAAATATCCCCTGATAGAGTGGATCATTGAGTTACTGTTGTCCTACGACTCCTTATATTCTAGTTCTGGTATGAAATATTCTGGCCTCGCCATTTTATTCCTTAAGATTCTAACTCTATCTATTTGTTCCTTCTGAATTATACTCAAAGATGATCACAATCTAAACTTTAATATAAATTATAATTAGATTTAATAAATTTTAGAGTAATATTCACCAAACAGATCTATAATGCATGCTGGTTCATTTACATTTTCTATCAACAACCTGATTTTCTTTCATGAATGGACACATGCTTACACTGTAATAGCTAACTCTCAAAAACCTAGTTAAAGGAATTATAATCCACTTCAATTTAATAAAGGAGAATTTAATTAATAAGATCAACTGAAATGGAGTTAGAATGTTTATCAAGATAAATGCTGATTTCGAAAAATACTGATGTTCCCTGTAGCTTCAGTGGCAGTCTGCCTCTTACCATGCATTAGATTCCAATTCAAAAAAACTTGAAATAAAATACCTAGTTTTGCACTTAAGAATTTCATTCTAGGATAAATACACATGACAATCTATGAAAGTTAATATTCATACACAAAGTCTTGAGTTGTCACAAAGAAAGAAGGGATGATCAGTTTTACTTGAAGGTAGGAAGTGGAGTAGGCACAAGATTTCATGATGAGGATGACATGTAAGATGCATGTTAGTGATAGACAGGATCTAATAAATAGAAAGAGGAAAGACATATTTGAGAGTGCAAAGACAATATGTCCAGCAGCGGGACATTTTGGGTCACGTAAAGCCTTTGAATGTGGTTCTCAACTGTGAGGAGCATTGGAAGATGAAGCTAGCAAGATAATTGTGAGTATCTAATTAATGAGTAACATGCATGTGCAAATGAGTTTAGACATTAACCCTTAAAGCATAGGGGTCTTTCAATATTTTTCATGATAACAATAGTAAGAAATGCATTTTCCATCCCAACCACAATACATGCACACACTCACAAATATATGTATGACCAAAAGGAAAGTTTCACAGAACAGCATTTATCCCTACTCGTACTGTATATTATTTTCTTGTATCATATGAAAAAATTGTTGGTCTCGGTCATCTGAATTGATTTGTTAGCCTATTAATGAATGGTCCAGGATCTGAAAGTTGAAAATTGCTTTAGGAAATTGGGAGTTTTAAGCAGGAGTAAAATAATTCTATTTGTATTTTTAAGTATATACTCTAGTATGGGATATGAGTTAGAATAGAATGGAATGGAGGAAAAATGTTCAAACCAAAGATGACTGAAGTCTCCACTAGGATAAGGACAGTAGCAATGACAAACTTTATCAGTTAATAAGCAGGAAAGTCAGGATTTTGGTGATTGCCAGTTTTCTGTGGTAATAAATGGAGAGTCCAGGATGAGACCTTTGACTTTTATTTCAGTTTCTTTGTGGTTAAAATAACCCTGGTTTAAAAAGTAAAGATGAAAAATCTGAGCTGGTCTTAGAAAACTAAGAAATTTGATTATGAGAACATGCATGGAAAATGTTTGTGGGATGTTATGTTGAACATATTCACAAGGTAATAGAAAATATAGATCTTAGAAAATTTCCTATAGATCTTTAGAAAATTTCACTGTACAAAGATGATAGCCTAAAGCACATACTCCACAAAAATCATGTAGAATAAGAAAGAGACGAATGGGGGATCTTAGGAGACAGTCACTGACATCATGGTACCAGCAGAAAAAGAAAAAGATGGGTATTTTGAAGAGGCCACAAAGATAAAAATAAATCAAGAGAATATAATATGCTACAAATTAGAAGGAACAGTATCACAAAAAAGAAATCTCAAATGTTGAAAAAAACAGAGTTAATATGATAGCAAAATATAAAGAGTGTTGAATTTGGCAACAAGTACTTCTTGTTCCTGGCAAAATGGCTCACTGTTTCTCAATATTTGTTGTTCTTTCCTCCGATAGTGACTGAAGTTGAGATTTTTAGGTGGAAACATGGCAGAAGAAAATGTCTTTCTTTTTTTTTTTATAACTAAGTTTACTGGTACATTTTAGACATACATAATGATTTTATTCCTCATAGAGAAATTGCACCTGTACATGATGTAGTTTGACTTCTCTATAAGGAAAAATGGGGGAAAGCTACTAGAAAAAGAATAAAATGGAAACAAAACTTTGTGAACAGGGAGGGGAAGATGGGATACAAGGAGAGAAGGGACTGGAAAAACATCTTTCTGTGATGTGAAATGTAACTAATTTCTGGGCCTAGTGATGTTGTGTCAACATTATACTTTTGAAATATCTCTTTGGCCTCATCTTGTGTGTTCACTTGGCTGCTGTTCCTTGTGCTTTACTTTGCATATCCCATTGCCAGGGTGAACACTAACACATTGTGGGCCATGAGAGCAAGGCTATGTGCAGCAGAGCAAAATGATGAAATGAAGCAGCATCAAGCCATCCTTGAATTGTTATTCACATTTTCTTTTATGTGAAAAATAAGCTTCAATCGTACATGAAACATTGATATTTGAGTTTTCTCTCATGGGTACCTGATTCTAATCACAATTATGTGGTGACCTCAGGAAGAGCTGACTCAGTGCAGTAGGGAAACTCACACTACATAAGGTCAGGTGGTAGAGTCTGGCTGAACCATATTCGTTATGCCAAAAAGTCAAAAGGAACTTATTTATTCATTATGAAACTATACATTTTATTTATCATTATGCATATTCAAATATATGAATGCCATGGTGAAAAAAGTAGTAAATTGACTATTATATACAAAATGTACCCATTTCTATACATAGTAATTAATATCAAAATGTGGAACCATGCATTTAGGAGGAAATAAGAGATATGGTATTACTAATTTACAAGATAATGACCATGAACAGCTCAGAGTTGTTTAACACTTACTATCCCATGAAGAAATGAGGCAAAGCAGTCAGAATACTTCCAGCTCCCATAATGGCACAACCTATTCCAATGATTTTTGGCCTATGTAGTTTGGATCCAAAGTAACTTACAAATACAATCACAAGCAAATTTCCTAGAAAAAGAACAAAATCACATGGTCATGATCCAGCAAATTTGACCTGCAAATACTGACCCTGCCCAATTTTGTTTCTAATAGAACTGAAGGCACAGAATGAATGCAAATAGAGCATAAGATATGATACCTTTCCTCAAAGACTAGATAACCAAGTGGGGATGGTGAAACTCAAACTACAATAAAACAGAGATTAAAAAGTGTGTGCCCCTGTAATCCCAGCACTCAGAAAGCTGAGGCAGGAGGATTGCCATGAGTTCAAGGCCAGCCTTAGCTACAAAGTGATTTCAAGGACAGCCTGAATTACAAAGTGAGACCCCATCTCAAAAAAAAAAAAAAAGAAAAAAAAGTTGTATAATATGAGGCATAAGTAGAACAGTTTTCATTTTTTTTTAAATAGTATAAGATACCACATAAGTTTTGAGAATTTTGTTTCTGTTCTCAAACAAGTGTTAGACACTAATGAAAACACTTGAATCACTTGGTAATATTAGTAAAGTGAAACTTTAGTGAAGAATTTGCAGTATACCAAATAGTATTAAAATGGGAAAAAAGCTGGGTGTGGTGGTGCACACCTTTAATCCCAGCATTCAGGGGACTGAGGTAGGAGGAGGCCGGTTTGGGCTACAATGTGAGTTGGAGGCCAGTTTGGACTACAATGTGAGCTCAAGGTCGGCCTGAGCTACATAATGTGATCCTGCCTCAAAAAACTAGGGCTGGGAGTTTGGCTCAGTGCCTTAAGCTCCTGTCTGGCAGGCATGAGGTTGTGAGTTCAATCCCTGGTGCTGCAAAAAAAAAATAAATAAATAAAAAAAATAAAAAAAGGGAAAAAGATGGAAAAGAGCATCTTGACCTCAGGGAAAGGTATTCATGAATGCATATAGTCATTTGTTTGTAGCATTCTTTAAATTTCTATTATGTATCTGTGGTGGTGTTTGGAGCCAGAAACATTTTAAAAAAGTAAGTCATGGTAACTGTCCTTGGGATATTTCCTATACCAGTGATAAAAACAGACAGATGGACAGCATTGGTATTGGACCACAGAGACAATTTTTAAAAGTTAAGCCCTTCAGGAAAGCTTCCAGGGGGAGAGGCCACTTGAGATTCAAGGGTAAGTGTAAATTATTTAGGTTATAAAAGAGAAATGAGCATTCAAGTTGTGAGAGTCACCAAAAATCCTACTCCATCTGGAGATACATGTATTACAATGAACAGATAGCAACCAATAATTACTGGAAATTTGATAGAAAAATGTTACAGAAAAGCACCAAAAGGATCTGGTAGATAATCAAGGACATGAATTAACAAACAAAGATTAAACCAAAAAATGAAGAAATTTTGAAAAACTCCAGTTGGAATCTTTAGAGCTATTAGAACAGGTTGCTTCTGTAAAATAAGAACTGGCAGACTAAAAATAATAGCAAAATAAAGTATTGTTATGAATTTTAAAAATTATAGAAAAATATACAATTAAGAATTTTATAAAGAAAACAGAAAGCAGAGAAGATTGCTGAAACATTAAAAGAAGGCAAACATTTAGAAGAAAAATAATTTAAGTATCCAGAAAATTTAACTTCATTGTAGAAATGTCTAAAAGGAAAGAAATGAAAAATATAATAGAATAAAAAACAAAATAATAAATTTCCTGACTAAACAAAATCTTAAACAATCAAATGGAAAATTCATTCATTTTCAGTAGAAAGTCATGGATATATAGTGGCAAAATTTCAAGAATAGAGAAGAGGTATGTATCAGTGAAAGGAATCATATTGGTAATGATTTCTCACATAAAATTTTCAATGTTATAAAACAGGCATGAATGTCTTAAATGTTCTAATAAAAATATTCTGAATTTTTAATTTCATAACCAAATTAATGCTTGCATGAGACAGTAAAATAAACACATTTCCAATAGGCAGGGGATCAGAAAATATGCCATGCATTCAATTCTTTCTGGAAATAACTGCTGCTTGAAAATCTACTCCAGAAGACTAAAGAAGACACTTGAAGCTACAAGTCTTGAATCTGAGATAAGCAAAGGAACTTTAACTCTCTTCAAATAATTTCTGTTAAAGAGCTGCAAAACTTGGCAAAAATACTAAAACTAATTGATTTATAAACAAGAGACATAGAGTGAATTAAACTTTAAATCTCATGAAACAAAAGGTATTCTTTTTGGAGTTTGGAAAAGCATTAAAGGGAGGGAATAGCCAAGGGAGAGAAAGTAAAGAGAGAAAATAATCAAGTTGTGTTGTAAGTATATATTAATTTTCCAAAATGAACATCAGTATTGCAATACATGCATTACAAACATTCACTAATAAAAAATAAAAATAATTTTAAAAAGCTAATGATATTCTAATTTTAAAATTCTATATGGTTTCTTTAAACCTGGTAAGTGGAAGACTGAAACATATGTAGGATGTAGTATCTTCTGAATTACAAAAATTCAAAATTAATAAGGAAAAATAGGTATGTTTTTCTTATACAATTACTTTTAAAATTGTTTGTTTTAAACAATGATAGATGGAAAACTTAAAATATTTGAAATTTGTATGACAGACCTAATTTGGGGGCTTCTCCAAATAATTAAAAAGTGAAATGGAGAAGAAAAAATGACTAGAGATAATGCATTACTGTGATGATTAGTCTTTTTACCAGGGATTAAACTCACAACCTCGCACCTACCAGACAGGTGCTTAAGCCACTGAGCCAAACTCACAGCCCTAGTTTTTTCTGAGGCAGGGTCGCACTATGTAGCTCAGGTTGGCCGTACGCTCGCGCTGTAGCCCAAACCGGCCTCGAACTCACACCGCTCCACCTACCTCAGCCTCCCGAGTGCTGGGATTAAAGGTGTGCGCCACCATGCCCTGCAGTGATGATTAGTCTTGACTGACAACTTGATTACATTTGAGAAATGCCCAGTAAATTAGTAAAGCACGCTTCAGGGTTGCCAGACATGATTGGCATGTGGGACAGCAAACCAAAGCTGGAGATTTAACCTGATTGCAGGCAACCCTATCCAATAGGGTGGGGCTCTGGGTGGAATCAAAAGCATGGGAACTTTATGGTCCCTGGGTTCCATGAGGTAAGCAGCTTTCCTCCACCATACGCTTTCACCGTGATATCTCTGCCTTGTTATGGGCCTAAAAGCCATGGCGTTAGCTTACCATAAACCGAGATCTCAGAAACCATGAGCCAAAATAAACCTTTTCTCAAAAAGCTAACTTTTGCAGGTATGTGGTCCTAGCGACAAAAGATGACTAATGCAGAACAAACTCATTAAATTTTAAAAAAAATTTAACAATTATATATGCCTTCATCATTGTGGGAGAAAACATTACAATTAAAATGAACACAACAAAACAATGACTTCAGTGTTGCAGGAAAAAAAGAACTCCAAACCTTAAAATAGGGTAAATCTAACACACTGTTCCAAAACTGTTCTGTCCTCCCCAAATTGTGGTACCGTGGTGTCGTGGTTGTCTCAGCCTTTCTCCACACTTGGGTATCTTGAGAGAGGCAAGGCAAAGCCTCACAGTGTGTTAGTGTGAAAGCAATGAGTCTGTGTAAGATTAGATTTTTTCAATGTCCTAACTGCTAGGTAAGTGCTAACTGCTGCCATTTTGAGCTGGGAAATTCTTCATTGTTGGGGTCTTTCCTGTACACTGAAGGATGCTTAAAGATATCCCTGTTCTCTATCTCAGGTGCCAGTAGCACAGCTCCCAGTTATGACACACACAGAAAAAGTCTCCATATATTGCCAAGTTGGCTGGAGAGACACATGTTCCCTCGCTGAGAGTTCGAGGTATAGAATACATGAACAGCATTAGCTCCGCACGTGTGACTACTAAAATACAAAGAGAAGTTACCCATCTCAAAGCCTCCATCAATGAAACCAGCAACAGAAGAGGATATGTCAAATCTCCTTTCAATATGAGTAATGGCAGTTTTCATACTGGTCCCGCTTATCAACTTACAAATGGAGCTGAATGACAGAGCTGCCAAGAACATCTAAGAAAAAGCAGAAGAAAAAGGGGGAAAAAATCAAAGAACTATACAATGTTTATAGGTATATAAAATTAAAACAATTTTTTCCAAAACACTATTTTATTGTAAAAACCATATCTATCATTCTCCAATATTCCAAAACACTATTTTATTGTAAAAACCATATCTATCATTCTCCAATAGCAATTGGCACTTCTCAGTCATTTTAATGTACCTTCAGTGCACAGTTAAAGCATTTCCTAGCTTGGTTACAACATCAGATTATTTGAACAATACATTTAAGGTTTTATTTTAAACTAATGTCACGAACTGATTTATGAAAAGCCAGACAATGTTCCCAACTGGACATGATAGCTAGTCTCCATTTTCTGTTGGATAGCCCAGGCCAATGGAGGAAAGCGGCAGGACATTCTCAGAAACAGTGTTTCCAGAAGATCGGCTGAAAAAGAGAAATAAATACTGACTATAAAAGCTCTGATGGTTGAAATCAAGGAGGGGAATTGTATCGGGTAATATGCTGTGTACCCCCAAGTCCTCATATAATTTTGATGGGGCTGAGTTATTGGTTTGTTATTGGTTTGTTGTCTGGCAATGTGAGTGCTGTGCCCTCCCAGGGGTGGAGCAAACATACAATGTAAGGGAAGGCGGGTCTTCCTCTTGTTCGCTTCCTTCCTCTCTCTCACCAGCACGCCTTGCTGCTTGCAGTTGCCATGAAAGGCAGCCCTGCCCTGCCACACTGCATTGGAGCCAACTTAAGTATGGACTGAAACTCCCGAGAAACTGTAAGAATAAACCTTTCCTTCCCTAATTTTGGGTGTCAGGTATTTTGTCTCGGCAACGAGCGAAAAGTAACCAAGACAGGGATATTTCAGAAATCAGCAAGAAATGTTATGAAAGCAGACACAAGAATAACCAGAGTCCATTCCTAACAGAAGCTTTCAAAAAAGTTCAGAGAGAGGTTTTATATTATCTATGGCTTTAATCTTTAAAGAAATGTTAGCTTGTGACAAAACAGATACTTACAGAGTCAAAATTCTCACAGTAAAATCCTAAATTGGTTCTACAAACAACAAAGGGGTCATAGAGACAACCTCAACCAGCTTAGTAAGATCTCTCCAATGAGCTCGAATTGTAATTGTAAGACAGTATGAAATGAGTTAGTTACACTGATGATATGTTTTCTTATGTTATCACTGTAACTCCTACCAACCCTGTTCTTAATGTAAGACTTAAATACAGAGAAGGAGTAATATAATGAATTTCTCAGAGTTTAACAAAATGCCAAAGAAAAAAGAAAGCTAAAATCTTCCATGATAAGCCTTAGGACATGGGTAGTGTAAGGATAAAGAACTTTAAATTGAGAGTTTTCAAAACAAAGGCACAAATGTTCGTACTCCTGTGATAGATTTTTAAGTGCTACTGGCAAGAAGAGAAGACCGATATTGAACTAAGAGATAAAGTCTGTGTTTACCTGCTATCGTGGCAGGTCAGATATTTATTATGATGAAAGTTCTGGACTTAAAGTCAGAGGACATCTCCAGGTTTCCACTTGCTCACAAGTACAATGTTGATGAACTTATCTGAACCTTGATTGCCTCATTCAGCAAACGTTTATTGAGCAGCTGCAATATAGCAACTAATCTGCTAAGTGATAGGATTGAAATGGGTATGGAGGGACAAGGAGAGAAAAAACAAAGACATAATAAATGTTGTAAAAGAATTAATATTTTCATGGGTGCAGTAAACAAGACTGTATTGATAATACTTACTCAATACAAGTTTATTATGTTAAGAAGTATACAGAGAAGGGTTGGGGATGTAGCTCAGTTGTAGAGTGCTTGCTTAGTATGCATGAGGTCAATTCCCACTACCACAAAAAAAAAAAAAATACACAGAGAGAGAGAAGTGTTTAATTTTGTCTGCATATGTTAAAGTATTTATAGATGTGATATCTGAGAAGGTAATAGGAGTTTATAAATTGAAAAATAAATAAGACATTTAAAAAAGATATACGCAAAATGTCACCGATAGAGCAGAGAACTAGTACATTTGAAAAACAGAAAGTATCTACATGGATATGACACAAAGATAGAAATGTGAAAATTTAACAATATCCCAAATATTAAGAGGTCAATCTAAATTTTAAAATGTGACATAAAGGCATTAAATTTTATGGGTTAATTCTGAAAGACAGGATATATATATATATATATATATATATATATATATATATATAATCAGCTTACTGCAAAGAAATCTATCAGAGAGCTGAATTCAGAAAATATTTTTTTAATAATGAATACAGTTAGAAAGAGAGAAAGATGCTTTCAGACACGCTTGGGAAGAGTTTTAAGAGGAAAACCAGATTTTGTGACAATAATGGAAAATAAAGATTCCAGTTTCATTCCCAGGTTTCTAGTTTGGATAACTGGATACAGGCATACTGATAGTTTGGGATGAGAAATGCTCGGAAAAGAGAAGTTGGGGCCCTAAAAACAGTGAAATATTTTTATAAGCCAAGTTTGAGATGCCTAAAAACAAACATAGACTCAGCAGACACAACTTAGGCAGATCTGGAGCTCAAGAGACCTGTTTGCCTGGAGGTAGTTTTGAGGTTGATAACTTTCCAAACTGCAAAGTGCTTTATCTAAAAAGACAAACTTCTTCTGTCATAAATTGTTTCTTTAATGTAAACATTTAATATAATGTAAAATATACTAGAATTTCAGAGTGGCAGACTTGGACTGGATTCCTTAATCATTTATCAGTACTGTACTCTAAAATGAGAAAGTTATTAGCACGCGAAGGCTTCTGTCCTGAAATAAGCCCATCTTGAACTTTACTTTTGTCCTTGGGCTCAGTACTCCCAGCTTTGGTCATGATTTCCCTCTTCAGCTACTAAATCACTCTAATAAAATAGAGAGCTCTAATATTATTTTTGGCTATCTTAAGTACAGTTGTGTGATCGAAGTCAGGCTCCGGCAATCGATACCTTCCTTCTCACTGTTGGCACTGGTGATAACTTCTCAGACGTCAGCTGCAAAAGTCCTCTCAAATAAAATCATGATAGCTCAAAAGTTCTGCCTGACAGAGCAGCTAAGGAAAGGAGGACAGTTTTTCCCTGGTGAGTTTGTGGAAACCCTGGGTAGAGGAGACTTTGGCACAGTGCAGAGTGACAGGTGGCTTCTTGGTGACTGCTGTTCTTCACCCTCATCTTCCTTCCACTCCTCTCTACCTGACACTTAGTTCTCAGCTTGAGAGGGGCTCCCCTTCAGACCTTCCCATGCAACCGTTACAAGAAAGAGTAACCATCACAAACGGAAATGTGAACTCAGGACCAAAAAGCAAGGTTTTGAGGAAGAGAAATTTCTCTCACAGAGAGATTAAAAAAAAAAATACAAAGCGAGGTGTCAACTCTTCAAGAAGGGGGTATTTTAGAAGATACTTACCAAGACTTTAATGGAAGTATGACAGCTGCAAAAGTGATAGTAGGAAAAGTCTCACACTCAGTCAGAGGAGAATTCTTCAAATTAAAAACAACCTAATCCTGAAGATACTTCATGAAATTTATAAGACAAAGTATATAAAGTATGCAACAAATGTTCTTATTGTTCTTCCTTAAATAATAAGAACAAAGTGGAAAGGAAAGAGCCATACTACCTAAAATTTAAGATTTTAGATTTTAAATCAGATTTTAGGTCAGACAGTAAAGAAAGTTAAGCAAGGATATCATCAGAAGGCATAAGATATATGTATTAGTCTATGTGAGCTGCTATCACCAAATATAGCATAGAACAAAATCAGGTAGTTTGTAATAAAACAGTTCCTTATCCTTCTGGGGACTGGGAAGTCCAAAGTCAGAGTACCAGCCAATTTGTTACTTGGCGAGCACAATCTTCTCATTGTTATCTTACATGATAGTAAGGACTAGCAATTCCTTCCCTTCAGCCTTTTCTTATAATGGTGGTAATTCATTTCATATAGACTCTGTCTTTAGACCTTATCACTTTCCAAAGGGCCCACCTTCTAATACAATTGTTATGGTGATTATGATTGAAAATGAGTTTTGAGATGACAAACTCACATCATAACAATATGTTGCAATGTTTTGTGATGGAAAGTGTAAACTATCAGTTCAAAAACACAAGAAAGCAGTAAAAAAAGGAGCATAGAAAAAAGGAGGGGAAGTAATTTGTCATAATAAACTCAGCCATTAGAAAAAAATTCAAATATGTCAAGTAAGTGAACAAAATTTGTTAGTTTAGTGACTTTTTTTCTACTAAATTAAGTGAATGTCAATAACAATATAAAGAATGGAGGGAAGTGCAAAAAAAAAGGATTTTGTTATTATAAGATACTTGTATGACCTGTCAAATGATATGATTCTATAGAAAGTGGACTTTAATTAGAATTAGTTTTAAATGTATATAGGAAACATGATGGTAACCATTACAAAAGTAAAAAGTAGAATGTGCAAAATGTGACAGAAAATAAAATTATATAAAATACTCAGAATTGCTAATGACAAAAAAGTAATAGCAGACAAAAAATGAATGAAAAAAAAACCAGAAAATGCATAACATATATAGTAGATATTAATCCAACTATATCAGCAGTCACTTTTAATATTATGATCTGAGAGTACCAGTTAAAAAAACCTGAGGTTGTCACAGTGTTTCAAAAATCAAGATCCAATTATATGTTGTTCACAAGAAACACATTTATTTATTTGTTTATTTATTTTTGTCTTTTTGAGGCAAGGTTTCACTATGCACTTCAGGCTGGCCTTGGATTCATTTTGTAGCCCAGACTGGCCTTGAACTCAGGGCGATTCTCCTGCTTCGGCCTCCAAAGTTGTGGGATTACAGGTGTGCAGCACCACACCCAGCTCAAAAACCCATTTGAAATACATGTATGTGTATATATATATATATATATATATATATATATATAT
>RJWM01023407.1:0-32505 GCA_004363535.1 Dasyprocta punctata
GGTTTATACTATTGGCTCAGAAGAGCTCACTGTTATGTGTTTGAGGATATCTTGTTGGCAATTGAAGTCAGCCATAGTGGAAGCACTTGTATCACTAAAGACATCACAATCTACAGATCAGGAATTTCTTTTTTTCTTTACTGGAGAACTGGCTGTTAAACATTTGCCATCACACTAGTGAATATATCATGCAAAGACTAAAGAAAGCCACATTTGCTACGTTAATATAATCGGGCCCTCTCTACCTACTAGCTCTGCATCCACAGGTCAGCCAACCATGGATTGAAAATATTCAGAAAATAACTGCGTCTGTAATGAAGGTGTGAAGACTGTTTTCTCATCATCATTCCCTAGACAAATAGAATAACGATGTTTTCATGGCATTTACTTCGTATTTACTAGGTGCTATAATCATCTAGATGATGTAAAGGATACAGGAGGGTGTACAGAGGTTATGCGGAAAGACGCCACCATTTTACACAGGGGACTTGGGCGTCTGTGAATTTTGGTATCCTAGGGATGGGGGTGGGTGGGTCCAGGAACCAATCCTTCGTCGAGTCCAAAGGACAACTGCATCACACAATGTAGTCTTCAGAACAATACTACACTGAAATAAGAAGGATATGACATAATTGGGCAGTCTACCAAGAAGATGTAAACAATCCTAGACACATGCGCACCTTATAACACGGCATCAAAATATGCAACACAAATTGAAGTGCAAGGAAAAATAGACAAATCTATGATTATATTGTAGTGGGAAATTTCAACACTCTCATCTTAGTAACTAATATAAGAAGTATATGGAACATCAATACAGATAGGCGGAAGATCTAACCAACACCACCCAACATCTTGACCCAATTCATTTTAAAGGACACACGAGCATGCAAGAAAGTACACATTATCTGCAAGTGGAATAGTCACCAAGATAGGTCATATCTAGACCATAGGACAAACAGTCAATTAAAAAGACGAACCTCACAGAATTAAACTGGAACTCAGTAACAGAAAGATATATGAAAATGTACAACTATCGCAGGAAATGTTTATAGCTGAGTGAAAATGAAAACATAACATACAGGATACAGCTAAGGCTGAGTTTGAAATTTATAGCACTAAGTACTGACATTGTCTGAAACTAGTAAATTTCCACCTTAAGAAAATAGAACAAGAACAAATTAAGCCCAAAGTAAGTAGAAAGGAAAAAATAATGAAGAGAGGAAAAATCAATAAAATATAAAATAGAAAAATAAGTGAAATCAGTAAAGATTAAAAACTGGCTCAGTAAGCAAATCAATAAATATGACAGAACTTCTAACTAGAATGACCAGGAAAACCAGTGGAAAAAACACAAATAAACAATTTGGGAATGAAAGAGGGGTCATCACTGTGGAATCTACTCTCATGAAAAGAATAAGAAGGGAATATTACAAATACTTTTATCCCAAAATACTTGAAAATTTAGATGAAATAGGAAATTCTCTGGAAGACGTAAGCTACTGAATTTTACTTAAAATTTAGTTAGTTATAGAAACTGAATTCACAGTTAAAAACTTTCCAGCAAAGAAACCTCAAAGACTAAATATTTTCCCTGGACAAGTTTATCAAGTACAGGCACAGTAATACCAATCCTGCTCATTTTAGAAACAGAAAGGAAGGGACTATTTCCCAACGTGTCTTATGTTGCCAGCAGTGCTGCTACTCAAACCACTCAAAATTGTTTCAGGAATATAAAGCTACAGATGAATATTTCTCATGAATGTAGATGTAAATATTGTGAACAAGATATTAGCAAACTGATCCCAGCTATATAAAAAAGGAACGTCATCATGACTAATGGGGTTTATTCCGGGAATGTTCAGGCTGATTCAGCATCTCAAAATCAACCAATGTATTTCAACAGAGTATAGAAGCAATAGATTATCTCAATAGATCCAGAAAACCTATTTGGCAAAATTCAACATGCATTTATGATTTAAAAGAAACACCAAAACTGGAAATAGAAGGAACTTCCTCAACTTGATAGAGAGCAAGTACAAAGATCTTACTGTTTAATTTCAGGTACTCAAGAAGCTGAGGCAGGACGATCATAAGTTTAAGGACACCCCATGAAACTAAACAAAAAAAAAAATTTAAAAGCAGGCTGGGGATGTACTCAGAGTGCTTGCCTGGCTGGATGAGACCTTGGGTTCAGTTATTAGGGGTACAACCACCACCACCGCCATCATCACCACCATCACCATCACCAACATCACCATCACCACCTTACGGCTGGCTTAATACTAAATGGTAAAATATGAAATGCTTTCCAACTTAGATCAGTATCAAGATAAGGTCATCAAATGTTCTAGCTAAGGTCACAGAACCAAGGGAGGAAAACACATACATTGAAAAGGGGAAAATAAACATAGTTCATTTCTTATCTTCAAACATGGTTGTATATGTAGAAATCTAAAAAAAAATGACCAAGAGAAGCCACTAGAAGTGATAAACGAATTTTAAAAAGTCACAAGATATAAGGTCAATATAAAATCAGTTATATTTCTATAAATTTGTAGTTAATGACTGAGAACTGATATTTTACAATAGTGACATCAGGAGTGGCACACAAAATCCACAATATTTAAGTACAAACGTAACAAAATATGTGCCAAATCTGTATGCTGAATACTATACAGCACAGAAGAAAGAATTCAAGATGTTTAATACCAGTATATGGAAAATTATTTTATGGTCATAGTTTGAAGACTTCACATCGTTAGGAAGCCCCCTTTATCTGAAATAAAACACAGATTCAGTGGAATCCTAACAAAAACTCAGCCGAAGTGTTTTGTTTTGCTTTTGTAGAAATCAGCATCTTGATTCTAAAATTTATGTGCAAAGGAAAAGGATCTGGCAAAGGGTCTAGTATAGCCAAGATAGCTTTGAAAAGAAGAAAGGGTTTTGAAGGAGTCTCACTGCCTGATGTCAAGATTATTATGAAGCTACATGGAAATGTGATTGTAGCTAAACTAAAAACAAACAGACTGACGAAACAGAACAGAATTCAGAAATAGACCCATACATTTACGGCCAACTGAGTTTTGACACAGTTCCAAAAGTCGCTTTGTAGAAAAGACAATATTTTCAACACATAGTACTAGAAATATCAAGAAGTCAGAGCCACACCTCCCATCATGCTGCAAAATTAACTTAAAATATAAGGCCTGGAAGTATAGCACTTCCGTGGAAGGTAGATGATAAAGTCTTTGTGACCTCAGGGGAGAAAAATAGGATTAGTTATGACACCAAGTACATGATCGATAAATACAAGGCGCAAAACTGGACATCATCAAAATTTACAACTTTTGCCTTTTAAAAGATTCTTTTAAGATACTAGAATGTCAAGCCACTGACTAGAAGAAAATGTTTGCTAAACACATGTCTGATAAAGGAAATATAAAGAAGTCTCAAAACTATTAACTAAAAACCAACCCAACAAACAAAAAATGATGGAAGAAGTCTAGCAGACAAGGGAAGAATATTATATAATTTGAGACCATTTGGTAAAATTTTCTATGAAATATTTAAAGTATATCCTAATTGTTAGGAATCAAGATTTTTATTTCCCTAGTACTTGAAATAACTGATTTCTTTTGGTTTTCTGTTCACAATTAAAATTACTGTAAAAGAAAAAGACCCCCCAAATCCAAAAAATTACTGGGCAAGTGATTTGAACAGATATGTAGCACAAAAGATGAATGGTAGTAAACAGGCAGGTAGAAAATTCTCAACACCATTAGTCGTGAAGGATTTGCAAGTTAAGCACACTCCCCACTTATCTGAATGGCTAATGACACCAACGACAGGACATATGAAGTGCTGGTGAGGATACCTGGCAACTGGATCTCTCACACGTTGCTTGTGGGAATGTAAAATGGTTCAGTCACCAGGAAAAATATGGCAGTTTCTTAGAAAGCTAAACTTATACTTACCATGGGACCAGGTGACAATCCCACTCAAAGACAGTTATGGAGAAGTGAAAACTTACGTTTGTACAAAAACCTGTTTGCAAATGTTTGTCATGGTTTTATGAATAATTGTGTAACCTGGAAACAACTCAAATGCCCTTTGATGGAGGAATGGCCAATTGTGTCCCCATCCACAACCAGAACTCTACTCAGTGACTTACAGGAACAGGCTGCTGGGACACATGGCATGAGCAGAGCTCCAACACATCATCATAAGAGAAGAAGTGAGATCAGAAGAGCTCTACTCACATGATTCCCCCTCTACACCTTTCTGGACCATGCAAAACCACATGGGCAGAAAGTCAATCACTGGTTGCCAGGGATTGCACATGGGGAGATCTGGGGAGGTGCTGGGACTTCTTATATCTCAACTGTGGTGTTTACATGGCTGCAGGTGCTTGTGTGAGTTCAACAAACTGTACACCAACAAAATACATCTTATGACATAAGAACTATTCCTCAGCAACAAACATCTCAAACTACACATTTGCTGGTTTGCAGGTTTTTAAAGTGATAGTGTCTCTCACCAATAGCCAAACCTATGAAGGCAAAGATACTGCAGGTTTGATTTACAGTTGTAATTTCAGTCCCTAGAATACTGTCTGGCACATAGGTACTTCCTAAAGGAAGGGAGGAAAGAAGAAAGGAAGGGAGAAAGGGAAGAAGGAAGGAATGAATGAAGGAAGGAAGGGAAGCAGAGAGGGAGGAAGGGAGGAAAGAAGGAAGGATGGAAGGCGGGAAGGAAGGGTGGGCAGGTTCTCACAAAAGATAAGAGGTGTAGGAGTCTCACCAGCCCAGGGCTGAATGCTGGCTTTGCCACTTTCTCTGGCACAGGAAGCCACCTCTACTGTCTTTAGCCTCAGTTATTTCTACAAGAAGAGTGCAAGCATTTTGCCAAGGTGAACCCACGGTGGCATCTTGATTTACTTGCACAGCCTCCTTGGGGGAGGAGCTGACATGCAGTGACGCCCACCCCTGCACTTGCCCCATCTTCTCCCAGGCACCCACAGTGCAGCAAAATAGGATTCCTTAGGGATCTGTTTCCCTCACTAGACTGGGATCTCTGCAAGGCCAGGGAAGGCCAGCCATGGCTCAGGCTTCCAGTTCCATCCCAAGTAAGCATCTAGCTCAGGACTGATGCTGGTGACAGCAATGCTACAGATACCAGTCTCAAGTACTTACCCTTGTCAGGCTCTGTACTCAGTGCCTTCTGCACTGAGCCAACTCACCCTCACTGGCAACCTTTGGGGCACACTGTGAACATCGCATCCTATTTCAGATGACAACATGGGGAACCCCTCTATCTGGCAGTTAGCATTTCTTGAGTGTCCCTGGCTGGGAACATGCAATGCATTGTGTTGGGGGATAAGCCTGACCCAAGCCGGCCACCCAACCACTAAGCAGGAGATATCAAATTTGTCCCAGGCCAAAACCTCACTTCCTGTGTACCCAGCCCAGGCAGCCTGGCCTCTAGTGCTACTCCTAGGTCACGCCCAATGCCCCATCCCATGAGTCTGATTATGACCATCCCAGCACTGACCTCCCTCTGGCTCTTCTGGATCTTACCAGGACCCCTGCGACCCCACGCTGAGGCGGCCTAGCTCCTCTCCCCCTGCCTTTTAGTCTTTAAGCTATAAAAACTGGCCCTGCTAGGGTCTCCCAGCACACAACTTCACTGCTGTGTGTCCTGCTTTAGCTTTCTCTCCGTCTGCCTAGCTCTCCCTGTCCTTACCCAGCAGAACACACAATTGGAGTTCGACTCAGGTTGTCACCAGGTCCCCCTCTCAGGCTCCTCCTGAAACTGCATAAAGGACGCGTCTTCCCTCTTCCCAGAGCTGCTCCGCCTGCTCCCTTGAGTAGGATCCCCACAGATGCTCACACACCTACCTGCGCCCCCAGCCCTGAGCTTCGCGCTGGCAGCCGGATGCCGATTCAGGTCCCCAGGCCTCCTCTGCACTCTTAATTGTTTGTTGTGTGGTCGCTCAGCTGTCTTCCACCTCAGCTTCACAAACTGAAGCCCTAGGTGGTGGTTGGAACATTTCTGACTTCTAATCTGACACATCTGAGAGAGTTTTCAGCCCTTGTGCACTTGTGAATCCCATCTGCTCTTCTAATGAATGAAAATCCAGCTCTATGCAAATGTTTCTTCTGGGCTCATCCCTTGCGGGCAACCTTTGGGGACCTTACTCATCAGCCAGTTCCCTGAAATCTGCATTTGGAATGTTCTGGGAGCTTGTTATTGGGCCTGGGAACCAGACAGCTCAAGGGAGTGAAATGGGCAAATCTGCCACTTGGCATTAGGATCTTATAGCCCCGGGACCTCCAGAATTAAGCTTCAATAAAAGAGATTTCCTTTCTCCCATCCTCTGCACTAGACCCACTGCCTGTGCTGCTACCCCAACAGCCTCTGAAACCCAACCACGTGGAACACCAGGATGCCCACAGAGCCTCGGAGATCTTCTCCGGGTACTTGCTCATTGCCTCAGGCCTGAGGCTCTTCTAATTAGGATGGCAGCAGCCTGGACAATCAACTTCTTTCTTGTCTGAGAAACAGTTTTTTGCTACTGGAGCTCTGTGTCACAAAAGTAATAGCCTGGACTTCTGATCCAAAGGGATGCAGCTTCACGTTCCGGCTCCTTGGCTCCCCGTTGCGTGGCCCCAGGAAGGCTAAGGAACCTCTAAGGACCTCGGGTTCCCCTTGTGGGAAGCGAGAGGGATGAAATGCAGTGGCAGGTGCACAAAAGAGCTCCGACACACGCAGGTTTTCTTCCTTCTTTCGAGGCTGGGTGCAGCACCACTCTCCTCTCCTGGAGGCGAACAGTCAGGACAGAGCTGCCTGGACAGGACGAGGCTGGGTGCAGCACCACTCTCCTCTCCTGGAGGCGAACAGTCAGGACAGAGCTGCCTGGACAGGACAAGGCTGGGGGCTAAGTGGAGTCCCTGCCAGGCAAACCTGTGGGGTGCGGTACCAAAGGGCAGGCAGGCGGGCCTCGTGGGAAATGACTCTGAACTTGCCCAGTGGCCCAGGATCACCATTCCTTGAGCTCAGTTTGCTTTCTGGAAACACCCTGAAAGCAGTCCCAACTACTTTGTAGGATCATGGAGGACGCTGCAATTTGGCCTCCGAGTCCTTAGCATGCACCATGGGTGCTGCGTGCCTGTCATGGCTGGTGTGGTGCTCCTGTGTCCCTGCTGGTGCTCCCCTTTCCTGCATCCTGTGTCCAGCCCTGGCCTCTGCTGTGCCATCTTAGTACTTGGACCATGGCTATGAGCATGTCCAGTCCACAATGCTCCCAGACTTCCAAGCACCACCGAAACCTTGTGCTCAGATTGATCACCCCAGGATCCCCATCAGCCCACAAGCCTGTGGGGGCTGCCACGTTCCCTCAACAGTGAAACCCAGTCTAGCATCCACGCAGCTACACAATCCAGACACCTGAGCAGCCAGCTTTACCCCTCCTCGCTCTTTTCCCCACTTGGTTAAGCCCTGAATTCTGTTCACCTGTTTTCTTTTGCGTCCAAAGGCAGTGACTACCTTGGTCAGATTGCTGTAGCTCCAGATCCTTCTGGAAGGGACTTCAAAAAGGTGGTCAGCAGAGAACAGACTCAGGAATGTTCACAGCTTCCAGCATTTCTGCTAAGGGCAGTGCTTGTCACTGAGGCCGCTCTGAGCAGCCCCACAGAGGTCTGTGCTCAGCATGACACCAGCCTGGGCCTGACTCGCCAGTCAGTCCACGTGAAGTCATCCGCTCTCCAAGCCCCTGCTTCTGGGTAGTCTGACTCTACCCCTCCAGCTAAACACATGCGCCTGGGTGAGCCCAGCCAGATACAGCTGAAGCCCACTCTGCTTCTAGTCAACAAACACAGTTGGAGGAATTATACATTGTTATTGTTCCAAGGCTAAGTCTTAATGGAGTTTGACACACAGGAATTGATAGCTAATACAAACATTCAGAATTAACAATGAGTAAATACATTAAGAAAATTAAACAAGAGATGAAAAACACAACCTAAATTAGAATAAAATACCTTAGAAGTTAGGTAAAAGATCCCCAGAAAACAAACAGAAATAAAGGCAATTGTTTCAGAAGTAAATACCACTAGAAAGCACGCAAAAGGGACACAATAAATAAAACCTTCAGAGAATGATAACAATGAGAAAATTTTTAAAAATGAAGTAAGAAGTAAAAATATTAGAGAGAAATTGACAAATATTGAAAAAAGAAGACACAACATTCAAATAACAGGTGACATTAATGACAAAGCAAGGGAACAGAATGCATAGGAAAGTGATGCTTCCGTAAAAAGTTGCAACAAGAAAACCAATAAGACTTATGCATTGAAAGAGAACCTAAGAGTAGAGACCAAGAATGACCAACACCAAGTTATATTTGGGCAATACTGTTAAGACTTTAATGGAAAAGAGATTGTTTTGTTCCCACCTGTGCAAGCATGAGCCGCGGTTTTCTGGAAAACACAGGAAATGAGGGTCTCCCAGTAGAGGAGGCACCATGGGAATGGTGGACAGCCAGAGAGACCAGTATACCCTGGGAACAGGTGGAGTGGGTGCAGCATGGAGGGTTGACCAGGAAGCTGGAGGGGAAGCGAAGCCCTAGGCAAGGACCCAGGTCACTCACCCATGTAGGGCTTGGTCCCAGCCATGGAGGATGCCTTTTCTGCTCCTCTGACAACAGTTGCTATGTTGAAGTCCGTGATGTGAACATGTCCTGCAATGACAGAGAGAGGACCTCAGTGAGAGCTGCAGGTGCTGGACTCCTTCCTTGAGTGATTGAAAGCTGTGGTCTGCAAGGTAAAGCATAGGGAGAAAATCAGAATTTCTGTTTGTAATAAGTTTATCCTTTAAAATTATCTGTTTAAGATGGGTTTGATTGTGTACGCTTGTAATCTCAGTGGTCTAGGAGGCTGAGGCAGTAGGATTGCAAGTTCAGGCCCAGACTGAGCAATTTAGCAAGACTCTGTCTCAAAATTTAAAGAGAGGATATGGGTGTGGAAGCCCTGGGCTCAAACCTTAGTTCCCAACAAAACAAAACAAAACAAAACCCGAATCTATTTATCATGCATATTTTAGAATGTGAATTTCCTAATATGGGTATATTATCTGTAAACAGATTTACATCAAGGGGTGGGGTTTTAAAAATCCAAGGGTAAAAAGTTGAGAGACACTGACATAGAGAATGAGGCTCCTGGTAAACAAGCAAGAGGCAGCAACCTCTTGCTGCTCAGGATAGCAGCGAGTGGACTACGGCTGGCAGGGTGAGCTAGGAGCTTGTGCAGCTGCTTCCGCTGAGGTGAGTGAGGTCCTTGGCATGAATGGATCTTGATGCACTTAGCGGGGAGCAGTGGGGCTGGTGCCACCTTCCTTCCAGCCCTGAAGACATGGAGCGGCTGGGAGCACCACAAAGAATGGTGAGAACAGACGTGAGGGAAGGAGGAGGAAGGAAGCAGGGCATGCGGGCTGTAAGGAGGGTAAAGGGAAGAAGGAAGGAAGGGAGGAAGGGGAAGGGAGGGGAGGAAACCCTGAAATGTCAGCACTTGCTCTCTGGGGGAATTTGCCACATAAAGGGAACCGAGCACTTTTAATACCAGCTCCAACTGTGGTTACACTGCGTTTGCCTCTCACCACACCACCAGCAAACGGCTAGCTCAAGTTTTACCAAATCTGAGCGCTGTCTTTGCGATGTGGCATTTAAACACGTATGAGGTCTAATCCAAAAACACAGTGAGAGTTTAAATTTTAAAAATTTTATTACAGTAGAAGACATATTGCCACGAATCCCTCTCGAAATCCTTCCCTGCTCACTGAACACACTCATTCCATCATTCTTGCCACTTTCTGCAGCACTTCTGGGAGTCCTCATTCACAAGTGTCTTTAGTTGCACTGTTGTGGTGTAGCTGAAGGTGCCCCCCTCCCAGCCAGTATACTTCAGTTTGTTAGTTGCCCAGGTAATGGTTCCTGTTGCAGTTCTGGTTGCTTCTGTCTCCTAGAAATGACTGGTCACTGTGATGCATATTGTAAGGACCAATCCCCAACTGACAAGCCATGCTGACTCTATCCTGCCTGCTTACTTAGCCCTAGACATCCATGAATATATATGATAGATAGATAGATGGATAGATAGATAAGATAGATAGATGGATAGATAGATAGATGGATAGATAGATAGATAGATAGATATGACCCCTATATATAAGCCCTATTCCACCAGCGACCAAGGCCTGATACTTTAGGAATGATCCTTATCAGTACCTGTCGACATAAATAAATCTGCCTCCAAATTCTGGGTGTCATTTCGGCGTCTCTGCTTGCCATTGCAGTGGCTGCCTCCTTGGCCTGGATTGATCAAAACATTTACTATTCATAGTCATTTTGGTTCTGGGGAAGAGTCAGAAGTTATATACACTAGATCCTATGAATAAGGCGGATAAGGACACACTGTAATATTTTTAAATGACAGAAATCATCACAGTGCTTTGAAGTGAGTATTTTGAAGAAGGTTAATGGTAATGCGTCCTTTACTGTAATTTTTTAAAAAATATAAACATTCACTGTAGTTTTGGATCACATCTCGTAGGTAGGTAGCATACATAAAATTGGCTTTGGGGGACTCGGAGGCCACTGTCTGCAGCAGGTATGATGGGCCATGTGGAGAGGCCCAGGGAGGGCCTGTGGAAGATGTGTGCCCCATGGATCAGCTGGGGAGCATGGTGAAGACACCAGTTGTCACGTGTATGTCCCACATTGTGAGCTCAGCTGCCAGCACGAAGTGTGTGCAAGCGGCTGTGCTGGGGCCCAGCCCAGGGCTCCAGGTGATACGCAGCAGTGATGCTTTTATAGAATAATGATCTGCAATACGCCTCAGGTGCTGTGGCAGAGCTGGTATTTGCTGAGACGCACAAGTCATTGCCCATGGCATTATCATGCTGCCGAGGCTTGGCTCAACATCATTTTCTCTAACCAGGCCCCATCTGCCCCGTTTCACCTTTCTATGCTAACACACAGACAGGTCTACAACCTTGCTGTAGCCCAGGCCACACACAACACTCACATCAGCACCGTGAGAGGGTTCTGGGGCCTTCAAACTTGGCTTTCATTTGGTTTCTTTCATTTCTTCCTCTCTTTAGAACATTTGGCATTTGCATCATGGAAAAAATACCAGCTCATTGCTACAAATCAAAGAGCACAGAACACGTCTGAGTCCCTTTTCAATCCCCACCCTTGTGTACCTTCTCTACCCCACGTAATCACACCGATTTATGTTGCTTCTCCATGATTTTCCCAGTGTTTATGCAAACACACATACACATCTTGGAACCCGAGTTTGTTTTTAAATAATGAGATTGCATCCAGGAGTCAGTCTTAAAAAATTATGTTTGCCCTTAGCTGTGTTCAAGGACATTTTTGCAGTCCCTTATGCTGTGTATTAGTCCATGTTCTGGGGCTCTAACAAAATACCTGAGGCTGCACACACATAAAGGAAAGAGGTTTATTTAGCTTATAGTTTTGGAGCCTTAAAATCCAGAACTGGGTGAACTGGTCTGTTCCACCCGTGGAGAGAGGTCCTGGCTGTGTCATACAGGGTGAGGAGATCCTGGCAGGAACACATGCTGGAGGGGGAGGCCACGCAGCGAGACAGGAAGTCAGAGAGGGGCGCAGGGGATAGCCTTGCTCTTGGATCTCAGTCCGCTCTTGTGGGAATTAATGCACTGCAGGAGAGCAGGATGAATCCCTCCTGAGGGTAATGTTCCCAGTGACCTCACCACCCTCAGACGGACCCCACATTTCACAGGTTCTGCCACCTCGAATGCTGCCACTAAGACTCCAGCCCATGAACTCCAGAAGGACAAACCACGCCAAAACACTACCATCCTTCATTTATTCTAAATCCATGTCCCCTATGATTTATTTGGGAATAAAATTTGAGCTGAAGTTTTACTTTTTCATCTTTTCATGGACTTTCGTGTTTTGCTATAGAAATCTTAATGCATTTTAACATTACATGGTCCATCTCCCAATCCTTAAGGGGTGTTACATAATACAGAGCATGTATTATTTTAAGATTTTATTACACAGTGTATGTTAAACACATACCGTTTTTCATTAACATTATGACACACAGTGGTATCTTGGTTCACAAGCTCAATTCTCTCCACGATTCTGGTCACAAACAATTGGATGAGAACCAAATCACATTTCCCAATACGGTGAATACTGAACCTAACCATTGAATTTGATTTAGCTCTCATTCAACTCAGTCTACTACCAGAATGGTGGAAAGAATCAAGTTCATGAACTGAGGTACCATTGTATATTATTTAATAAAAATGGTGCTAAATTTGAAAAATTCTGAATTGTGAAAACATACGTGCCCCTGAGAGCTTCAGATAAGGAACTGTGGACTTGAAGTTTCAAAGTGTCCCACTGCAGGGTTGTGGGTTGTATACTATTGTATACTGCACTGTGCTGCTGTGGGTAGTCAGCCTCTTTCTGGTGTTTTTGCTGATTTGTTTATCTTGTTATTAAATATGCAGCAACAAGCAGTCTCTGATGTATCCTTAAATATTGGTTGTTTTACTCCAACTGGATAAATTCCCAAAAATGGGATTTCCGGGACCAGGGGTATACAGATTATGTTTCAAAAAGTTGTAATTCATGGTGCTATAAACAGACTATAAGTGCATTTCTCCAAACTCTTACCAGCACTAGTCATGATCTGTGTTCTTAGGTAGTACAATCAGGCGGTGAGAAGAGGTGTCTCCCTGCTGATGAGCTGGTCGCTTTTCACGTGGTCAGCCTCTACCATGGATTCCCTGTCTGGGACCTGGGTCAGTTTTAAATCTGAGCTCCTTACCTGCAAGATACACTTAGCTTTTTCTGCTGTGTATGATGCTGATGTTCTCTCTAAACCTGGTGCTCTTCTTTTAACTTTGTCTCTAGTGTCTTTTGCCATGTAGTTTAGAAAATGCAAACAACATATTAATTTGATGGTTTCTAAGTGCTATTTTTCTTATAACTTTCCAGTTTCCAGAGGCCTTCACCCTAAGATTTTATATGTTTTTTATAATACTTGTTGTCTTGGTTACTTTTCGCTTGTTGCCAAGACGAAATATCTGACACTCAAAATTGGGGAAGGAAAGGTTTATTCTTACAGTTTCTTGGGAGTTTTAGTCCATACTTAAGTTGGCTCCAAGATAGCGTGACATGGCGGGCCTGCTGTTCATGGCGGCTGCAAGCTGCAAGCTGCAAGCCACACTGGAGAGAGAGAGAGAGAGAGAGAGAGAGAGAGAGAGAGAGAGAGAGAGAGAGAGAGAGAAAGAGGTGGAAGCAGAAGTGCAAGAGAAAGACCCGCCTTTCCTTACACTGTATCTCAGCTCCACCCCTGGGTGGGTGTAGTAGTCATGTCATTAATCCTGGCGCTAGACAACAAACTGATCACAAGTGTCAGACTCAGCCCCATCAAAAGTATGTGAGGACTTGGGGGTACATAGTATACCCAATACACTTATATAATTTACCTTTTATATTTCAGTCTTGCAACATTTTTGTCTATGGTATTAGATAGGATTCTGATTTTATTTCTCCCAAATGCACAGCCACTTGGGTCAACAACACTTACTGAAATTTCCTCTATCCCCAATAACTTGCAATGTGACCACCCAGTCCCATATACACGTGGGTCTTCTTATGGATTCTCTCTCGTGTTCCACCCTCCTGTTTATCTGGGGCCATATTGGTTTAACCCCAACAGGTGTGTGGCTGTTGTACTGTTAGTGTTGGTTCCCCCTCACTCTCCTTTCTTTCCAATATTTTTTGGTAGTTCTCAGGTATTTGCTTTTCTGAATGAACCTGAGACAAATTCCGTCAGTTATGGAAAACACTTCCATTAGGGTTTGGATAGGTGCGGCCGTAACTTACACACCCATGGGGCTTACCTTCAGGCTCATGCTCATGGGTATCCACTCAGGCGACCCGAACTCCTTCTCAGGGGGGATGGAAATGCGCCAGCAAATGCGCAAACGGGAGCTGAGCTTTAGGCCATTTGCTTCCCTTACGCCGAAAATACCCAAAACCAGAGAGGGGGACGTGGGCATTGTATGAGACCCATTAGCACAGCTCTGGGAAAGTACTGATAGCCCACGGTCCACACTCTGTATCTCATCCTCTGATGCGCTTCTCTCCTGCACGGAGATTCACCTCCCCTCTGACTCCACTTAGAATACACATCCCTTTCCTCCACCCGGTCAAACATGTTCACCCTTTAAAACCTGGCCCAAGAGTTACACTCCTGACAGACGGAGAGCTAACCTGTGCTGGCACACTTCTGCCCACGGGAACCTCGCTGCCACACATGCAGGCTGGTTTCTCTCACTGGGACTTAGTCTGCTTGGCTCCTGTAATAGAATGCTGTGGGCTGGGTGACACTTATTCCTTTGAGTTCTGGAGGCAGGAATTCTGAGGGCAAGGCGGGTGCAGGGCTGGGCGTTTGGAGAGGTCATAGCCGTGCTTGGTGTGCATGCGTCCCTCCAGAACCACTCTGAACATTAATCGCCAGCCTAACAGTGTTTGCGGTGGAGTCTTCTGTGGCGAAACCTCTGCCTGTGCACGGACCTGAAGCCCTTAAAAAGACGCTCCCAGCTCCGCCCCTTTGCCTTCTCCTCCTGCGCGTGAGGACGCAGTGTCAAGATGCCATTGTGGATGCAGACACAGAATCTGCCGGCACCATGATCTAGGACTTTCCACTCCAGAACTAAGACAAATGCCTGTTCTTTATAAACTGCCCGAGCAGGGATGGGCTAAGAGCCCCTTCCGGTTTGCAGGTGCTGCTCTGCTCTACTGCTGGATCCTCGTGGTGGAGACAGCGACCTCTGGTCCCTTCATCCCCTTAGAAGGGCACCGTCCCTCCACAGGGCCACCGCCGTGACTCTACCCAAATCAGTTACTCCTAAAGGCCCTTCCCCGGATGTCACCACATCAGGGAGTAGGGCCCCTGAATTCAGAGGGACACGACGTTCAGCGCACAGCAGGCAGGGCTGCGCCTCTCCTCGGGACACCCTGTCACTCCCATCCTGAGGTTACCGTTTCGTGTCTGTCATCTTGCCCATCCTCTTGAGGCCAGAAATCCTGCCCTGTTCACTTCTACGGCCCCGGGGCCTTCACACTGGCCTGGCCTAGGAAATTGATGCACGGAGCGGTTCCTGACTGACCAACTAACCACCCAAATAAGAGACTGAACTCGTGAGCTTCACAAGCAAGATGCGCTGCTCTCTTCACGCTTCCCGCCTTGGAGACACCGCGGTGCTCACGGGAGTCACCACGCTCTGTCTGCAGACTGCAGTGACGTCACTTTTTCAGATGGTCAGAGCCAGGCTCCCTCTCTGGGATTTTAGAATCCTTCAGGCCAGTGTCAGGGTCGGTGCCACCGGCAGCTGAAACTCAGGCTATTTTCTGAGTACGAGAATCATGACAGCGTGTGACCCAAGGAGCTGTGTTCTTCCCCATCGGTGCAGTTGTTCTTTGCCGAGCACCTACTATCTGTGCGGGCGGTGGGGGATGGGCTGAACCCGCCTCTGGTGAACACTGCTCAGTGATGGATGCCGTGGGGTTGCAGAGGAGGATGGAGGGTGAAGTCCCACACTCTTCTCACTGGGCCTGCAATACTGATGCCCCAGATCAGTTCATGATACTGCAGGGGGTGGTAACTTCCCTGCAGGTCTGGGAGGAAGCAGCCAGAGCCTCCTGGAATCACACACATCCCTGCTCTATGCACCAGCAGTGATCCCGACCCACCGAGCATCTTCCCTTCCCCCCTCCTGCTAGAACCTGCGAAGAAGAGTTCATCAGATGGGTGAGGGCCTGGTGGCCGCCTGAAACAGCCACCTTTCTGAGACCTACCAGGCCATTGCTGGGGAGAGGACGAGGTCCATTGGAAGGGGACAGTCAGCCTTGAGTGGCTGGTGTTGGTCAGAAGGAGTGGCTTCCTTCCAGATCTGCCCTCTGGAAGCCACTGCGATGGAGGCCAGGCCTCCCTGGGGGTGTGTGGAGTGGGCACAGAGATAGCACTCTGGAAAGGAACAGGCCAGGAGCCAGGCCGGGCCCCATGTGGGCAGCCGTCTGCTTCCCCAGCATCCTCTGGTGTCACACTTGAATCTGGAGGGAGCCTCGCTTGAACATCCAATGCATCTCAGCTGCAGGACGGGGTTGACATCATGTCTGAGCCCGCAGTCAGGAGAAAGGAAGGAACTGGAAGCCCGCAGGAGGGGATGACTAGAGCTGTGCATCCAGCTGTCTTGCCCATGGCCCCGGTGTCCCCAGCTCCCCTGAACTTACTTCTAAAAATAACTGTGCATCTGAGGCCCCTGCACAGCCTGTGGCACTGGCCGCCCATCCTCCCTGTGAGATCTGGATCGCACGGAACTATTCTTTCCTTTCCACTTATCTTTACAGAGATCACAGCGGGCTTATCGCAGAACCACAGCCAAAAGGAAACGAAACCCAATCAAACTCCATGCACAAGCTGATCCGAGCTCCTCCTGGCTCCCGGCAGCAGGGGGACTGGCTGCTTGCAGACCAAGGCTTTGTCCGTAAAGGATGAAGGGGCCTTGTGATCCTTTCTGTTCTGCCGGCCTGGGCTTCTGCCTGTGTCTTGGCCATGAGATGGGAGCGCAGGGCCTTGGAGAACAATCTGCCGGCTCCAAGCCAGCCCGGTTCACAGGTAAACAGTGTCAAATGGAAGCTAAGTGAGCCCGTGCCGCAGGCAGTTAGGAGTCCCTTCGCTGAGATCTGGGAGGGTCACTCCTGTCCCTAATCTTTCCAGCGCTCTCTCCTGGACACACTGTGACCCCGTAAAGTCCACCCCTGCTTGCGCCCTATCTGAGGCCCCATGGAGACCACCAACCTCCAAGAGTCTGAGACAGCTCAGAAAGTTGAGTTCCTCTCAACTTTTCCCGACTTCCATGGCTCTCAAGGCCATTCGACTAGATTTCTGTGCCAGTGTGTTACTGGCAAGGGCCCGGCCACCGAACTGACACACTTCCTGTCCACTGGCTGTGCTGGGCCTGCGGTTTGCCTCAGTCCTATTCATCACAGTGAAATGGACAGCATCTCTGAAGTCGCATTCTTTCCCAGTTGTGACCTCCTCTACCGTGACTCCAGCAGGTGCCACCCTTGATGCCATCACTCAGCACGGGCCTCTTCTCCTGCCCCCTCCTTTGCTACCTCCTGTGTCACAGGGGCCGCAGGAGCCCTCTGCCTGACTCCCGTACAGCTCAGCTCTGGACTGGGTTTAGGTTCTGCTGATGAGAAGCATATAGGCCAAGCTGAGGCCATTTCCTGGGAGAGAATCCACGGGTGAGCAGGTTCCAGGAGTCACCTGGTTGAACACTTTCTGGCCACCTTTCATGGCAGGGGCAGCGGAGGAACTGACTGTCCAGCTAAGGTGCCAGAGCTGGACTCGGAGCCCAGGCAGGTTTCTCTGAGGCCTGCTTCACTGAACCTCATCAAGCCTTTTCTCTTAAATAGCCCAGACATGGCGCCACTTCTGCCTAGGGTGCAGGTTGGCAGGACCGCTGCTTTCTGTGCACTGCGGTGCAGGAGGGACCCTCTCTGGGTAACTGTGCCTCATGAAGCCAGGCCCACCTGGGAGCACCGAGCCCCAGGGTAGTCCCGTCAGGCTGAGCTGGAATCAGGACCAGCGCCGGCAGGCACAGGGGAGGAAGGACTGGTGCAGGGGAGGAAGGACTGGCGCAGGGGAGGAAGGACTGGCACAGGGGAGGAAGGACTGGCGCAGGGGAGGAAGGACTGGCAAAGGGGAGGAAGGACTGGCGCGTTCCCTATGACTTCCACAGACTGCATCCGGGGTAAGCACACACCTGGCCTCTGCCCCACTGAGCCCCCTGGGCCACAGCAGGTGGCTGTGACAGCTGCCACCACGGGCTGGGGGCTTACAAATGATGGACTTCATTTCTTACAGTCTGCAGCCCGGGCGGCCAAGGTCAAGGTGCCAGCGTCAATCAATGTCTGGGGAAGCCGAGCTGTCTGGGACTTTCTCACTGCATCCGCGCAGGATGCAGGGTGTGAGGGAGCTCTCTGGGGGCCTCCTTCCTAAGGTCACTAATCAGCCTTCTGTAGGGGCTCAGCCCTCACACATCACCAAGTCCTCATCTCCTGAAACCACCAGCCTGGGATGTTAGGATTCAAATTATGATCTTAGAGGACACAGACATTCAGACCATGGTACAGTGATTATTTGGGGTCAACAAAGTCACTCCACTTAGCTTTACCCAGTTCCCCTTGGCAGTGTACAGGGTCTCATCCACAGGTCCTCCTGGGCAGCCCTCCTTCACCAGGGGGCTCCGTGTCCCAGGGCGAGAGCCTCTGCACCCGCATACAAACCCAAGCCTCTTTCAGCGGTGGGAAAGTTACCCTGGCCTCTGTCGGCCCCTTCCTCATTTTCTTCTTTATCCAAATTCCATGGGGGAAACACAGCGATGCTATAGACAGAACGATGCCCCACCACTCATCTCTTGAAGTCCTAACACCCCAAACCTCAGAATGTGCACTTATTTGGAAACCGAATCACTGGTTGTCTCAGTCACTTTCTCATCACTGGAACATCCTACCTGGCCCCCATAATTTAAAGGAGAGGTTTATTTGGGCTCACGGTTTCAGAAGTTTCAGTCCATGGTTGGCTGGTTCCAAGGCAGGAAGGGCATGGTGGAGGTGAGCTGCTTGAATCATACTGGCCAGGAAGTAGAGAGACAAGGGAGAAGCTGGGGAGGGAAATAAACCCTTCCAGGTCACCCCCTGCCCCCAGTGACCTGCCTTCCCCTACCAGCATCCATCTCCTAATAACAGTATATCTATAGGACTCCCACGATCTAATCCTCTTCCTAAAGCCCTGCCTTTGAGTTTCTAGATAGAAACTGTCACACCATAGACGTTATTAATGAAGCTGAGGTCACACTGGAATAGCACGGCCCCTAGCCTGATCTGACTGGTGTCCTTGGAACAAAGGGGAATTTGGCCACAGACCTGCACCCAGGGACAGCGTGATGTGAAGACTGGGTTTATGCTGCCACGTGCCAAGAAGCCACAGGAAAGGAGGTCTGGGGTAGGTCCTTTCCTTGAGCCTTGAGAGGGAGCAGGGCCCTGCTGTCCCCTAACCTGGGACTTCAGACTTCAGGAAGCTACACTGCTGCCGCTTCAGCCTTCAGTTTGTGGGACTTTGCCATGGTAACTCTAGGGAGCACAGGGGTGGCTGATGGGGCCGCGGAGTCTCACACACTGGGTCTGCAGGACCCCGGCGCCCTGCCCTGCACAGCACCCAGCGGGAAATCCCCATCCCACCAGCCTTCCAGCCTCCCCAAGGTCACCTAGGGTAGCTTTAACTCACTTCTCTGCTTTGCCCTCAAGCTCATGGGACCCCGTCTGGACTGGCAGTGCTCACCATCGGCTCCCGAGACCTGGAAGAAACACTTTTGCCCTCCTTGTTTGGGGTCTGGGGCTCCCACTTCCCTTTTGCTGTTCCACTCCCGAGACCCGATACACTGTCAACGTGACAAGCCCAGTTTAAAAATTTCCTGGACTCTCTTCCTGCTGACGTGCCAGCGAATAGCCCATAAAACGTCTTGACAAGGGAGGAGGGGGGTTGATGCTGCTGGCCACGGCCTTTCTGGGGCACAGTCATCAAATTCATCGCATGTGCTGGCAGCAGATGTAGGGGCTCTCCTGTGAAATGAGCCCAGCTAATGAGCATCTTGAAGTCTAGCATATTAATAGGAAACGTGGAGGGTACAGTAAGGCCAACAGACCAGGAGCCAGTGGCCGCTGGAAAGGTGGTTTGCTGCAGTTCCAAAACGGGCAGACCACGCTGAAAAGGACCACACAGGGAGCCACCAAAGAGGGTCCGGAGGGGAGGGGCTGCAGGAAAGAACAGAGCCTGCAGGGTAAGCAGTCTGGGGACCGGCTGGTTAGGACAGCTTCAGCACAGGGGTGTCAGGGCAGGTCTACCATGGCCCGAAGTAGGGTGCCACCTACAGCAGGCGCTGGGGGGCCCTGAGTTGGCGGCTGGCTGTGTCTGAAGAGCGCGCCCCTTGGGAGGCGTTTCCCAGTCCAGGCCTGGCTAGGCCTGGCGGGGTCAGCAAGGTCTGCTCCACTGAAGCAGCAGAATGCAAAAAACAGAAGACAGGTCCCATACGTGCAGGAGAAGGAAAGCGCTCTGTGGGTGCGGCCCCTGTGTCACAGCTGCCCCCATCCAGGCCAGCTTGTGACCCCCACAGCCCCCCCGGGCACGGCTGTGGGGAGAGACTGGGCTCCCGTGCGGCTCTGTAGACTCCCACGGCTCAGGCTCCAGCACGCACGGGTCTCGTCTGGGAAGCCCTCTTGGCCCTGCCCCGGCCTCCGTGCCTGCTGCTCTCCCAGTGCCCGGCAGGGGTCCTGCCGGGCCACACTCACCCGGTCAGGCTTCTGGCCCTGCCTCAGCCCTGGATTAGGCCTCAGAATGGCCTGGGAGCTGTAAAAGGGCCAGCTCTCTGCCTGCAAGGTGGCCAGGGGAGAGCTGGGGCGGTCCTGGGTGGAACCCAGTGACGCCCAGCGGGTGATGGGCAGGCTTGCTGGGAGCCATCGCCCCAGAGCATGGGGTCCTTGGCGACAGAGGCTGCGCATCCCTCAGTCACAGGCACAGTGCCGGCTGATGGCAGGTCCCTACTTCTGGAGTAGGGAAGAGGATGGGAATAAGATCCCGTGTGGTCTCCATCAGTGAGCTTTGAACTGGAGACACAGGGCCTGATGCAATGCTTCCCTGGTGGCACTGACCCCCTCTCTGCTGGGCTTTGGCCCAGTCTAGCACTTCGTGGGGAAAAGACCCAGAGCTAAGCTGTGCCCGTGGTCCCTGCTGTCTCCATCAGCATCCTCCACCAGCACTCGTGGACAGCATCTGTATGAGTTCCCTCAGCGCGTGTCCCTCACTAAATCATCCTGGAAGCCCTGGGACCTTGCAGTGCTCTCCTCCGAGTCTGGGTTTGGCCGTGTGACTTGCTGTGTTCACTGGGATGTGGCCAGTGACACGACATGGCTGTCTCTGTGTTATAGGTGACACATTGTGTCCACTTGAGGAGTTTAGAAGTTTAACTAAGAGACTCAGCAGGGGACCAGGATCCTTACTTTGTAAATATCCTCAGCCTGTGCAAGAGGAGGGCACAGAGATTTTGTGGGTGCTACACCTACCCTGGGGGACAGGGGGTGGCCTGCATGCAACACAAGGGAGGGCAAGGGGCTTGCTCTCTGTCCTTTGCTCTGGCTACATTTGCTGGCTGCCGCCTTGAAGTGTTGCCCCTGTGCCATGCCACCCTGCCTTGGAGCCAGCTGATTATGGACTGAAACTTCCACGATCAGTGAGTGAAATAAACCTTTCCTTCCTTCACTTTGGGTGTTGAGTATTTTGTCCCAGCAGTAAGAGAAAAGTAACAAGACACCCTGCTCTTGCTTTTGTGTGGCCATGAGAAGGCCAGCCAGGTAAGTTCCCCGGAGCACGAGCAGGAGGTGCAGGGCTGAGTCTCCCCAGGAGCCAGCCAAGGCCAGTATGCACCAGGGACAGTCAGCTGGCCCTCAGGTCTACCAGGGAGTCCAGCTAGCACAAGCAGAGCTGCCTCCCAACCCAAGACAACCTCCACATTGGCAGCAAACCCAGCTGAGACCAGCTGGGCCCAGCCAGAGCCCTTCACCCTACAACCTGGAGATGAAGGCTGTTGCTTGCGCCCATCCTAAGACTGAACATCCACCCTGAAAGCTAAGCAGGAAGTTAAGCAGACATCAGAGCAGGGAGGGCTGTGAGGATGTGGGGACTTTCTGTAACTAGCGAGTCTGAGAATGATGATAAAACTTTAGTGCATTTTATGAGGTATGATCAAAGAGACAGGGAATGTTTAAGCAAAGAAAAATTGTATTGCAATAAAATACACATTGCCGTGAATCCCCTTCAAAATCCCCATCTTTGCCTCAAACACACTCATCCCATTGTCCTTGCTGCTTTCCGCAGCAGTTCTGGAGTCCTCTTCCCTGGGTGTCCCTAGCTGCACCGTCCTGGATTCCTCGGAGTCCTCAGTCCATTTAAAAGGCTTCCCTTTCATGATCATTTTGACTTTGAAGATCCGGAAGTCACCTGGCTCCAGTGCCGGTGAGTAAGGTGGATGGGGACACAGCATCATGTTTTCACAAGCCTGCCTTTCTGCTGGGTGGCACTGGGCAGCAGCATTCGCTGTATTTCTGCTCACTCCTTGGAAAGACACCCAGAAAGAGGACTTCCAGAGCTGCTTCAGAAAGCGGCAGGGACGGTGGGATGAGTGTGTCTGAACCGAGGGGGAGGGTTTGAGGGGCGTCATGACAATGTGTCTTTTACTGTAAGACATGTTTAAAATTTAAACACTCACTATGTATTTTGATCATGCCTCACATGTAATGTTTATATTTCCCTGGAAACAAGGCTCACCAGCTTGTTTTCCGAGGCAGCACTTAAAAAGCCCAGTGATAGGGTCTTTAACAGCAGCAGGGAGTCCCTGTGTTGAACACCGCCTTGGAGACGACGGTAGCGGGCGTGGCAGGGGCCCCTGCAAGTGCACCCGTGACCCACCTAGGAGCAGCAGGGCAGCCACTCTGCATTCCGCTCCATGCAGAGCACCCAACATGAATGACCAAAGGTGTATACAATTAAATTCTTGCCAAGGGACCTAAAAGTCATCACATTCCTCGTGTAGTCACCAGCTTGAGGATATCAGGTGTGAATTTTCACCTGACCTCTGGCCCAGGTGCTTCCGCGAGCTGAGAGGTCCTAGGGAATCCCTGGTTCGCTTTGGATAAATCCCTGGGTGGGTTTTATCTGCAGGGGAAAGTCTGAAACTGATAGCTGGAGCTGTGGGCAGAAAGAGTAGAAATGGTCTTCAGAACACTTTCCTGGTCCACTGCGTGCGCAGGTGGGCCGTGACTGAGAAGACCCTGCCTTCGCGCAGCTGGAGTGCTCTCTCCCTGTGGGCCCCACCCAGGGGCTGCACCAGACCTGGGGGAGCCTGCTGGGTCCCGGGCCACCCCTCCCTGTTTGCCTTGGATTGCTTCCTTCCTTCGACACTGGGTGTTTTGGAATATGGATCCCAGGCCCCCGGCACCTTTGGGTGGAACCATATTTGGCGATAAGGTGTTTAATTAAAGGATTAAAAGGAGGTCACAAGGGCAGCCCTGGTGCCATCTACCTGGTCCTTAGAAGAAGAGGAGATGAGGTCACAGACCGCAGAGGGACCCATGTGAGGATACAAGGAAGACGCCCCCTGCTGGCTCCTAAATTGTAGATGAGCAGAAAGTGAACAATTGTGCGTCAACCCCCTGTCTCCAGGCTCTGGGACTTTGCTATGGTGGCCCTGGCAGGTGACACAGCTGGTTTCTGATAGGGATGCTCTGTTCATCCTGGCCCATTTTTCCATCCATCAGCTCCAGTGATTGCTCTAAACCCCAGCGGGCCTTTATTCTTCCGTGGCTACCATGGCCCTTGGAGTAGATCCTGAACCACTGAACTCCGGAATCTAACACAAAAACCAAAGTGGTAGCCCTCTGAGGTAGAACAGGGCTGCCTGGGACATCTATCAAGGGAAGACATGGCATCTCGCTGCACAAGATGGGGTCCTCGGAGGAACTGTGTCACCCTCACGGGACAGCAGTGGATATTCAATGTCTCAGGTCCACTCAGACCTCTGAGCGGACCTGAGAAGGTGCCCAGGGGACCCGGAAGTGGGGGGCCACTTCCCCGTCTGGATACTGAGCATCAGTGAAGTGAGTGATTCCAAGTCACAGGTTCCCACACCTGTCCCCACTGCACCCTGTTGTCCCCAGGAGCAACAATGATTTCAGAGGCCAAACCTTCAAAGGAGCTCAACTCAGCTTACTAGGGTGGGTTGCACCCCAGAACTGGCGCTGATGCCCAGCCACCAGGATGGGAACAGAGGAAGGCTTTGCTTGCCAGCCCTGGTCTGTCTCCAGCTCCCCAGGCCCTCTGCTGCCCAGCACCCCACGCTTTCCACTGCAGTGTCCCCAAGGAGTCCCCACAGGCTTACCGTGCTCGTCCAGCAGGATGTTGTCTGGCTTGATGTCCCTGGAAGAGAAAACAGAGAAGTAGGTGATACTGATTCCTGGGGTTGGCCGAGGGCACCCTGCTGCCCGCCCCTGTGAGGTCTCAGATGAGGCCGGAGAGTCATCACGCTAACAGAGTCCCTGGAGAGAGATTCTCACTTCTCTTCTGGCCTGGAATTGCAAGCAGACTGTTTGAATGCTGTTTTTCTAAATATTTTGAATATCTGACATCTCTCTTGCAAGTATCCAAGAAACTCTCAACCTGTGCATCTGCATTTTTATTCTGTTGTTCCAGTAAGGACTAAATGGTGTGTGTGGTCTGTGTCAGCTGGCTGAGGTGCGTTCCTACCCTGTGGATGCCCTCGGAAGGGTCACGGACTCAGAGGCCAGCACCTGGCAGCCCGCCGGCCAAATCCACACCTGGGCCTGGTTGTGCGTATGTGCTCTGTAAGTTTAGATCACTCTTATATCTTTAAGAGTGTTATAAAAACAAAGTAAGACACAAACAAACGAAAACCGAAAGGAATACACAGCAGGACTGATGTAGCCATGGAACCCTGAGGGTTTTACTCTCTGGCCCTTCGTGGAGATTACTAGGGATTAAACCTCAGGGCCTTTGCACCGAGCTACATCACCAACACTTTCTTCTCATATTTTAGTATGAGATAGGGTCTCACTAAGTTGTTAAATTGCCCTGCCTGGACTTGAATTTATGATCTCCCTCCTTCACCTTCCTGGAGTGCTGAGATTAGAAGTGTGTGCCACCGTGCCCGGCTTTCCAAGTGGTACTCTTAAAGGTAGGGGCTTTGTTCTCTGCCCAACTGCACCGGGTGCAGTGCTGGCCACTGTGAAGGACGACCAGACGCAGGCCAGCACGAAAAGGGCGGGTGACACGGGACGGGCTCAGCCCTGACCCTGGCTCGCTGCCGACGTGCACGCACTTGCCCAAGCTCTGTGGTGAAACATGGATTGTAGAAGCGCCCGCTGCACGCACTCATTTATAATAAATGCCAATTCGCTTGAGACTAATGACAGCTTTCTTGGCAATAAAGAGCAATCACCCAGAGTTTATCAAATATTCATTCTACCCGAGAACACACTGAGGTTGTCTGTAATAAGGCCAGACGCTGCCTTCCTGGGGAGGAAAGAAACACTCAGCCTATATATTTAAATTTTTAGTTTCATCGTGACTTTTTGAGCCATGAATTTTGATGAGCATTAAATAAATGGGCCCCCGCTGCCAAGTGCACAAAACATCTCTGCAAACAAAGAGATTATGTGCGGAGGCGGCCAGGGAGTCCCGCGGGAGGCATGGACTTGAGAAGGGACACAATCAAAACAAGAGGCAGAAGCCCCGGGGGTCAAGCGTGAGCGGCCCCCAGCAGGGAGGATCAAAGACTGGTCAAGAATAACAGCGAATTAGGAAGTGCGAAGCTCATCCTCTAAGGCATGACTGGGTGGGGGTGACCGTGTTCGGGGCGTGGAGCTAGGCCAGGTGGTGGCTGTGGCCTAGGAAGCACGAACCGCAAGATTCCTGCCAGGGCCAGGCCCCAAGACAGCGTGAGCAGGACAAAGGCGGGGGGCTGGAGGAGAGACCCGACCCGAGAGGGTGGTATCTGGTGCACTGGTCCCCCAGAGCCCCACGGTAACTTGAGAACAGGGACTTATTTGGAAATGGAGTCTTCAGAAATGTAATTAGTTGAAGATCTTTGGAAATGAAATTAGTTAAGGATCGGAAGATGAAATTATCCCAGATTCGGGGCAGGTCCCCAGTCTAATGACTCGGGTCCTTCGAGGAGAAACAGGGTGCGGATTTGGACACGGCACAGGGGAGAAGGCAGCCATGTGGAGACAGGGACAGAGGTCTGAGCAAAGCAGCTGAGGAACAGGAGCTGGGGGAGCCGGGGCTGATGGGCCCCGAGAACGCCTCGAGGAAGCACGGCCCCGGCAACGCTTTGACTTTGCATGTGTGGCCCAAACTGTAAGAGAACAGATTTATGTTGTTTTAGACCAGCACAGGAACATGGCTGCCTGGGTTCCAAGCCAGCCCCTCTCCTGTAGGCAGGGCCATCCTTGCCTGGGTTTCCTTTACTGAACGGATTAAACATCAGGACATGTGCCCTCTGCGACAGCTCTTGGCATACAGCATTTTCAAGTGCCCTCTGTGCTTACCAGGGACCCACAGAATAAGCCCTGGTCCCACAGGGTCCTCGCTGCTGAGGAGGGAGGCAGGCGTGCAAATAAATGGCCGATCCCGAGTTGGGATGAATGCTTCAGAGACAAGTAAACGGCTGGGGAAGGAGACCACAGGAGAGCCCAACCGTCCCTGCCCTGCCCGGGGAGGCCTCTCAGAACAGCAGCATCCGACCAACCTCTCCAAGGCTAGGCAGAGCCCGTCCAGCACAGTCTGGGGAGCAGACAGCCAAAAGGAGAAATCGCCTGAGACCCGCTTCCAGCCCCCGTGATCAGGCTGGGTCACATGGCAATGCTGAGATGTCAGGTCCTCGAGGCTGCCCCTCTACCGAAGACTCCATCCCGGCAGCCTGGAGGGAGGCCCCTGCCTTGCTGGCTTGGAGGACCTGAGCTGCCACAAGGGAGTGGGCCCTGGCAGGGACTCGCGCTGCCTCTGAGTTGAGTATGGCCTCTAGCCAGTGAGTAGCAAGAAGTGGGGACCTTAGTCCTATAGCCTCAGGGGTGAATTCTGCCAAGCACTGTGAGAGCTTGGGAGAAAAGAGGGGCGTGTGGTTTGTAGTTTGAGCTACCCCAAGCAGAGTTTCCAGGAGACCTGGGCGGGCCAGAGGACGTCATCATGGTAGCAGCAATTAGTTATGTAGCAAAAGGAAACAATCCCACTAGCCATGTGATCTGGGGCAACTTTTCTGAGCCTCATCTTCTTTACCTTAAGTTTTGTTTGTTTGTCTGTTTGTTTGTTTGTTTGTTTTGAGTCAGGCTCTGGCTATGCAATTCAGGCTGGCCTTGAACACACTATGTAGCCCAGGCTGGCCTTATGGCTATCTTCCTGCCTCAGCGTCCTGAGTGCTGGGATTACAAGTGGACACCGCCATGCCTCGCCGCATGATTAGCAGCTTCCCCATGGTGACCGTGAACACTGGAGGCGACGGCACTGGTACAACGCTTTGCTCGGCTCCCGGAGTGTAAGAAGCATGGGAACAGAGATGAGTGGGGACCACCGTGGCTCTCCTCAGAGGAGCTCAGGAGGGCCTGGCAGCCTTGAACACCCAGCAGAGTGAATTAGATCTCTTTCTGAGGAGCCTCCAGGGCCGACTCCCGCAGCGGCCCATGGAGGAGGGAGGCTTCTGAGTCAGCTGAGTATGAAGAGCACTGCACGGGCAGAGAGTCTTATCAGAGCCTTTCCTGCGACAGGATTCAGGGTCGCTTCCTCCAGCCCTATTCTCCACGCTGATCGTATCTGAGGCCTCCAGCATCATCCTGCTGAAAGGCAGGGCTCCTGCATCCGGCAAGGGCACTGGAAGCCTGACGTGGATGGGGAGGCTGTGGCGATGTTTCCTGAGGACAAGGCCATAATTTTAGAGCAGGCTGACGCTGCAACAATGGAAAGCAGACAAAGACTATAAAACCCGGTTCTATCTCCCGCACCAAATCAAACACAGCAGAAAGCCATTGGCTGGGCTACTTTAAAAGCAGATGCCATGGCAGGGCCATGAGGACAGGTCTGCCTGTGTCCTTTACGGGGGCTTCTTGGTATTCCGTGCTGCCGATCTCCTGCCGCCATGAAGACACATCAAACCCCAGGGAGAAGAGCACACAGCCTGCTCTGAACCTGGGCTGCAGGTCGGGCAATAGCACCCACTCTGGGGGGCTTGGTGAGTGTTAGGGTTTATACATTGTGTCAACTTGAGAAGTCTAGCAGCTTAATTAAGTAAGGCAGCAGCTCTACATCCTGGGGTGTAGAGCATTAGCAGTTACCTGGCCATTGTGTCAATTTGAGAAGGCCAAAAGTTTAGCTGAGAGACTCAGCTGGGAGCCAGGGTTCTTACTTTGTAAACATCCTCATCCTGTGCAAAGGACGGCAAGGATGTTTGTGAATGCTACACCCACCCTGGGGAGGGGGGAGTCCTGTGTACTATATAAGGGAGGAGAAGAGGCTTGCTCTTGCTCCTTTTACTTTGGCCGCTTCTGTTCGGTTGCTGTCTTGAAGTGCTGTCCCCGTGCCATGCCACCCTGCCTTGGAGCCAGCTGATTGTGGACTGAAACTTCCAAAAACTGTAAGCTAAATAAACCTTTCCTTCCCTATTTTGGGGTGTCAGGTGTTTTGTCTCAGCAACGAGTAAAGAGTAACCAAGACAGTGAGGATCACCGAGATGCTTCTTACGACCACGGTGACCGGCCCAGGACCAGCCACATGGAGGCAGGGCCGTCGCTGCTGTCGGAAGAGGCAGACACCTGTCAGTGCTGAGGTCCAGCCCAGAGCGTGGGCGCCAGGGGTAGTGGCCAGATGCATTCACTCGGTTGGCTAGAGCAGGATAAGCTGATGAGGGACAAGAGTTAATAAACTTGGTTCCCAGGCTTTGGAATCTCACTACCTTGGCATGCGTCCTCCTGGAAACCACGTGACAAGAAAGTGGATTGCACTGCTACTCATCGGATAGCACTTCTTCCTCTCCTCTCTCTCCTGTGTCCCATGCTGGGAAGCCACTGGGTACAAAGCACAGACCCCGACCAGGTGCTTCGATGTTCCCAGCAGTACTAACAGATGCTAACAGTGAACTGTACTTCGTGCTTACATAGGGTGCCACTTGAAGCACATGCGATGATGTGTAGTGGGCTATTTGGTGCTGTATGCTGCAGGACATTCTATACATCACCTCTCTTCACCCTGACATATCTTTCAGAGGCAGGTATTTTATGGGTGGAGAAAGAAGTATTCATAGAAGGTCAGTATGTACCAGGCTCCCCTTGAGACTTGTAGGAGATCAAAAGTTCACAGAGATCTCACCTCTTCTTAAGCTGTCCCTGGATCGATGTTCTCTGGTTGGGTGAATGGGGGGCAGGTAAAGAATTATGGTTCTCAGAACTCTAACATAAGCAGTCATATTTCAAGAAGCATGTTTATAAGAAATATGTTCTTTAAAAAATTGATTTATTCACATTTCCACTGGCTTTTTATTTATTGCAGCCCCTCCACGTAAGGTTGCATTTCCCTTTTAATGTGACCCAAATGGCTTTAGAAAACATAAAGTTGACCTTGTCCCTCTTCTATATAAATTATCTTAATGGTTTCTGGTTGGGCAGACTCTGCGATTTAAAAAACTAAAACAAAAACGTCTTGCAAATGAAAGTGTCCACTGGGATGTGGTGGTCAACTTCTAAATCTGTCAGCTAAGGACACATGCTTACAACCTATAGAGATAAAGTGGTCGTGACTTAATTGGAAGGCTGGGAAGTGATTTTTAAAATGTGCACACAACCGAGCAGGGTAGTTCTGACCTGACCCGGTGTAAGCCCACGTCGTACACACCGTTCTCCTTGGTGGGCCGGGGCTCTCTCTGCTCTCCTGCCAAGACAAACATAGCATCGGCGGCACTGATGAATAATTTAATTCGGTCCCAAAGCTATGCCCTCCATGGGGGCTGGGTGTAAATTTGGTTACTGAGGCGACTGCATCCTTGCATCTGGCTAGTTATCTCCGAGCGCATCTCGTGGAGACCGCGAAGCTGTTATGATCTGCAGACGCGTCCGAGGAGGCACTGGGTTCGACGCATTCCTCCACACCGCGGCAAGTGAGGCCAGTGACCCTCCGGTCCAGGCTCAGCGCAGAGGTCACCCTTCCCTGAGGGGCTCAAACGTCACCCACGCCCCACGGCCGCCCCACAGCAGCCCCGCTGCAGGTCTGAGTGATGTCTTCCTCGGTGGTCTTAGAACGGCACACTGCACCCCATGGGAGGCCCACGAGCCGGCCTGCTTTCCCGCATGCGAACTCCTCTAGGCAGGAACCACTGAAGCAGCAGATGGAGAACGACCAAAGCCTGTGTAGGGGAAGAGGCTTCCTGCACGCCCTGCAACCCCTGTAAGACAGCCTGTGATGATCGGGGAGGCTTTACGGCTCTTTGACCCACCAGCGACAGTTCAAATCCGTACTCTGTCACTGCCTGGGCCTCAGTTTCCTCATCTGTCCAGTGCGGATGAGGAGATAATGGATGGTCGGCCCCTGGCCCAGTTCCTGGCATGCAGTAGGTACTCCTTAAGTGGCGGTTACTTCTCCCATCCCCCACTTCACTCTCACTCCCCAGGGAGTTTGGAAGAAATAGGAAGTGGCAAAAATTAGCCGTCAGCTTCATAAAGATCAGGCCCTTTTCCAATGTTTGTGCATTGTGACCACTCACTAAGCCTCTTCCCATCCTGTAATTCGCTGAATCTGTTTGCCAGTCCAAGAGAAGCTGCCTCAAGTTCTTAGAAATGGGGAAACTGGAGCCCAGGGAGGTGAGGGGACTTCCTCATTGGCATAGGAAAAAAGTCAGTGAAACAGGATTTGAACCCAGCCTGCTGGTGTGCAAAGGGTACTCTTCTCTGCTATCTGTGTGTGGTGCAGGTGTGAAGGGCACAACCACATGACCAACTTGTGCGTGCCCCAAATACATCTCAGTTCTTGTCCCTGAGCGGACTGTCCTGCCTCCTAGAGTTCTTTCTTTGGCCCCTCCTCATCTATCACAACCCTGATTCTGGAGGCGGGGCCTGTGATCCTGCATTTTCAACCCATCCCAGTGGGGTTCTGATGCCTCCTCAAATTCAAAAGCCCTGCTCTGCTAACGGGGAGCTATGATTTGACTGCATCCCTCAAAAGTTCATGTGCTAAAAACCTCACCCCCAGTTTGTATGTTGGCAGAATTTAGAGGTGGGGCCTTGCAGAGGTAATAGATGCATAACCCACGTTCAGAGCAGCACAACTCACAATAGCTAAAATTTGGAAGCGGCCTATGTATCCATCAACAGATGAACAGATAAGGAAAATGTGGTACTCATGCACAATGGAGTACTATTCTGCCATAAAGAAGATAAGCCTGAGGGATCTGTGGGAAAATGAATGCACCTTCAGACGACGATGGTTAGTGAAATACCTCAGACACACAAGCTTCAATATGGCACAGTTTCTCTTACGGGAGTGGGAGAAACTCAAAATGTAAATAAGTTAAACAGCAAAGTACAAGTCAAGTAAGAGGCAACAGGGAATTAGGGCTTTGGCAAAAGGGAAGAAAACCAGGAGATGGAAGGAGAAGAAGGAAAGAGGAGAGGAGAAGGGGATGAGAAAAGAATTAAGATGCACTGTGTCCACACACTGACGCCACGCAAGGAATGTGATCATTACGTGCTGTGAACAGGGACTAGGAAAATTTTAAAATAGAAGTCTTTAAAAAGTAAGTTGAACAAAAAGAAGAAGAAGAAGAAGAAGAAGAAGAAGAAGAAGAAGAAGAAGAAGAAGAAGAAGACGAAGACGAAGAAGAAGAAGAAGAAGAAGAAGAAGAAGAAGAAGAAGAAGAAGAAGAAGAAGAAGGAGAAGAGAGACCTAAGCTCGCTCAGTCTTCTACCACGTGATTCCATCTGCTGTGTCACGACACAAAAGGTCTCAGGAGACGCTGGCCGCTCCATACTGGACTTCCCAGCCTCCAGAACCTAGAGCTACATGACCCTCTCTATAAATTACCCAGCCCGTGGCATTCAGTGAAAGCCACAGAAAACAGACTAAGCCATGGAGCGGGAAGGGTCACTCTGCACCCATTTAGGGGAATTTTTTTTTTGGGGGGGGGATTTGTCCCCAACTTCAGCATGAGCTCATTAATGCGCAGAGCTCTGGGGTGTGGGAATTCGATGCAGCGATTCTAGCAAAGTGGTCAGCGCAGACTTGCGTGCACCAGGGGTTAATGAATACACTGGACGTTGAGAACGCGCCCCATTTCCAAATAAGCAAGAGGGAAATGGCAGTTCGTGGAGAGGGCAGCAGCACGGAGGTGAGCACGGAAATCTCAGAGCTTTCCTCTAGGCGCCGAGAATCATGCTTCTCGGGGATCGCAGAGAGGGACCCGGGCACCCTCGGGGAGGATGTAGGCGAGAGGGCAGGGGCCAGCACCCTGCAGGAGCGAGCGTGGGCCTGTAGCCCACACTGTACCCAGCACACACACACGGACTTTTCCTTTGATTCTCACAGCCACCCTGCATCGTGGAGGAGGTCATCACTCCCCTTTTACAGATGGAGATTCTGACACTCAGACTCTCATATCCTTGCTGGAGTCACTCAAAGGGCTGCCGCGTGTTATGTGTCCATGTGGCTGGATCACAATTACACTGGTCAAATGTAATTCTGGATGCGGAGTGGCGGTGTTTGGGAT
>RJWM01023408.1:0-32221 GCA_004363535.1 Dasyprocta punctata
TTTTCATCCTCCACCTTTCCTGCTATGTTTCCTTTAGAGGTGTTTAGCGATTCCCCGATTATGAGTTTCATTTCAATTCTCAGTTGGGTTAACAGTGCTGCTTTAATTTCTTTCATAGCTTTGTGGAGTTGTCTCCCCACTTCTGTTGTCAACCCCTCTGAGAGTTTAATTTTTGGACTCCCGACCATGTCAGCATTAGTGTCCCCGGGATCAGTTCTGCTTGTATCGGAGTCTGGAGAGCGCCCTCTGCCTTTCCGTCTTGGCATTTTCCTGGGCTCACCAGTGAGGCCCTGTTGGTCCACTGCCTCTCGCAAGCCTGTTTCTGCTCCGCGAATGTCTGCTGCGGTGTGCGAGAGGATAGGGCCGCTGTCTGGTTAACCGTACAGGGCCGTCCGCCAACCCTCCTCTATCACCCCCAGGGCACCCACGCCTTTCCGCCACAGCCTTCCAGGAACGGTGCCTAATTAGATGCAGTTCCGGTCTCAAAATGGCTGTGCCTCGTTCTCCCTCGGGGGTGGGGGGCTGGGGGTCGCCGGGTTCACTCACTCGCCCGCTCGTGACCACCTTGCTCCACGGTCGACCGTCGGCTCTATTGTCGCGCCACACCGCCGCAATTCTCCCTGCAACTCCACGCGTATCAAGAGCACCTGGATCGTACCTTCTCGGCTCGGCTCGGGTCGCAGCGCTAATTGGATTCCGTTCGGGACAGAGGTGCTTCTGGTCTCCGCCTTTGTTTATTTTATTCTTTTACTCTTTCCGTGGGCTACAGTTCTCGTTTTAGATTCTTCTTGGGTCCAGAGGACCCATCTCCCTCTTTTTTCCTTCTCTCTGTTATTATATTAGTTTATATTCCGGCATTTTGATGGTATATTCAGGGAGCCTCCCTTTCACGATGTCATCTGGGTGGCCATCTTGGAGGAAGTCTCAAGAACAAAATTTTCTAACCAAATCACTCACCACTTTCTCTCACCCCAGTACCCAATTTTAAGAAATTTATTCACAGGATAGATTTCTTCATTACATTTTTTATTTAATTATTTTTTAAAAATACAAAGAGAATAAAGGTCATTTCTTCCCACAAATACCAAATTTTAATATAGAAAGCCTTCATAGAGAAATACAGAGAAAGTAGCAGGAAAAGTTCAAAGAAGTTAAAGCAATTTGCAATTTAATTATGCTAGAAATTCTGTAGCTTTGTTTGACAGTAGGTAGTCCACTAATCTCTTGCTGTTTTCGAGTTGTAAATTACTGTAGAGACAATATTAGTCTATTGTCTTTAGGGTAACATTTTATGTTTATTAAAAAAGTACAATGAAAATTACTTTCACACGGATCTTTTTTGAATTAAATTAATCTAACAATTTATTTTCAAGCTACTTTTAAAAAACATTCTAACAGAAATGTTCTCTTCTCATTTTGATTCTTTATATTAAATAGGAAATCTGGTATAAAAATGTTCCCTGAACATACAAGTATGGTAAGATTTAGATTTTTAAAAATTTTTTGGAATTAAATTTGTATCTAGACCCAAATATGTACATATAATTATTTAATTATCACACAACAATGGAAAACCATACAGATTATTGTTAATTGGGAAATCCAATATCACAGGAATTCTTTCGTGTAAATGTAAATATATTTATATTAAATGTCTTTACAAATGAGTAACAGTTGTAATGAGTTATCTCTAATATCTAGAAGTGTCATTTGTATCATTTGAAACAGTTTCTGAAGTTCTATTGGTAAGAGAATGTAGAATGGATCTAGAAGCATTAAAGAATTTAATTAAGAACACAGAATGACCTACTAAAGAATTCTGCATGTAAAGTTGTACAGCTTGGTACATTTAGAGTTGTGAAAGTTCTTTTGCAAATCATTAATCCCTTTTCTTATTCAAGATCCTCTGACCACTTATGTAAATGACTCTTTCAGTGGAGCACAGTGCCTTAGTCAGTGCCTTCAGGGAGTTAGTGCTCCACTGCCAGAGAAACTATTTTACATAGGCCAATTGTATAGTCAATGTCTCACCTTTTTAATGGCAAAAACTTTTTTGTGTTGGTTTATGCTCTAAATAATGAATGTAGGTACCATTATATATAATTTACATTTATGACATTTTCAAGCACGAGTTTAATCAGTGGCAACAAAATGTCAACATCTCTAGTGTAATACAATATTGTGCCTATTAAACAATAAGGAAAACACATCCTTTTAAAAAATGTTCCTTTAACTTACTTAAAATTGTGAAGGAGAACTTAAAAATGTAGAAAGAGAATTTAGATTGCATGGAGATGTCATAAGCCTTACATTTTACAGCATCATTATTAAAATACAATACAATAAAATAAGACAGACCAATTTAACTGAAATTTTGGGTTAGATTTTCTATTCAACTAATTATAAAATTATGCTGACACAAGACAATCATGTGAGGAAATATGTGTTCTTTTTCTTAAAGTATTCATGAGCAGAGATATTTTTCCATGGTTGAGTCACTGGAACTCAGTAGAATGATCGTTGTTTCCTGAAAAGGTACAATTTAGGCAGTTAAAAAATTTATTGAAGTCCTAATTCTCAAGTTTATTTTTTGATTGACTAAATTCTTGTGTCTTTGTTGAGTTTCTCCATAATTTTGTTTGGTGAGCACATTCTCATCAATCACTTTTCTGTAAAGCATTGTAGGGGAACCATTGGAAAAGTAGTACAAGACATATTCAAATACAACAGGAAATTATTACACAAAATTAATTTCAGGATTTTTTTAGTCTTTAGGTTTTCTTTGAATGTAACTACTAATAAATGAAAGGTATCTAGCTACATAACAGCTCTATTGGACATGTTTCTTAATAAGGAAAGACACAGAGTTTAGAAAATTTATCCTAGAAACCTTAGAAAACAAATTGTTCTGCTCCCACTTCAATATGAAAAACTGACAGTATATACTGAGTGTAAATAAGTGAGTTGAATTACATGTGCATGTTTGAGTTTGAGGCAATAGCCAGTTTATAAAGTAACTTTTAGGAATAATTTTTTAAAAGAAGTCTGCACAGAAACTTACAGCTGAATTCTCTGATTGTAGCATATAAAAGAAGGCACTGAGCAGGGCTTTTGCATTACAGCCCACACCTTCACTTTCTGGGTTGGAAAACTGGACTGATTTTACATGTAGGTTAGATAGAGGTTTATGCCCCAGCAAATGCAAAACAGCAATGAGAAAAGCATTGGCTGTTAGGGAAGTAAGACATTTTCCAGTCTTCTGATATTTGGATGCCAGGGGAACCGAGCATTCCAAAATCCCTTGTGAGAAATGGACCGATGTGCCCACTTGTAGCTGCCACAGTGGGCAGTCAACTCAAATTCACTTGTTCTCATTTCCCACTAAGCATAAACAACCATGTTCAAGTTCAAAGAGGTCAGAACCATCCATCCCTGAATTATTTCCTAATGCTTCAAATTCCTATTGGGAAGACACAGTAATTCTAGCCTCATATAAACTGTCTTGTAGATTACTTTAGAGCAATAACACTTAACGGACTAAAGCACCTTCAATAATTGTGTTTTCTGACATTTCCCATAAGATGAGGTGAGTCTCCATTATGCCTTTCACTAACTTACTCAGATAATCTTAATAATTTCATTTACATAAATATGGGGAAATCAGGGGAACCTGAGGCTTTTTTTTTTTTTTTACTTGACTGTCCACTACCTTTACATATACTGTATCTGAGACATCAACAGAGAACTGCACCATTAATCCAATAGATGCAGAAAGGCACGGGATTCCTGCGTCACCACAATCTGCCTTCCTCAGTGGCTTTGTTATGCTGCCCTTCAGCTACCACTGCCTCCCCTGGGTAACATCTCTCTGTTCTCTATGATTCATCATGTGAGTCCATCTCCAAATCCTTTGCAACTTGTATCTGTCACCTCCATTACCCAAGAATTGTTCACTGCAATGACCGCACCAGTGTCCTCTGTTAGTCTCATCTTCTCAAGGACAGAGACTCAGACTGGTACTTATACTCAAGTGTGGTGCCCACAGCAAGCATTTAACATGAGTTTGTTGCTCTTCACTGAATTAAATTTCCAAAGGTATTTTAATCCACTGTGGTGTATTAACTGCTGTATACTTTTGTGATCTCTTCCACAGAAACATACAAGACTATATGAGAAACAAGTCGCAAAGGAAATGGTATACACTCCATTTGTCAGCAGAATAAATAGCTGAAAATGTATAGAATCTTAGGGAATAAAAATTTAATATTTGAGTGGCAATTGCATCATTTTATTTTTTTTAATTGCATCATTTTAAAAACCTCATCAAAACATTTTATTGTGAAATAAGGCAGACTATAGATAAAATGAATACAGGCATATTTTATAGCCACAAGTCTGATTACAAGGCAACCTCAGTAAATTAAGTGAATCTGGTAGATGCTTGAAAAGCTTTTGTTGTTTTGAGAACCTGCAGATTGAGTTTTATTAACCCCTTTTGCTGAGAGTTATGGCTATGCCACCCACTCTGAGTAGCAGGAACTTTCTAGGACTAAGAGATTAAGTCAGAATCACTGTGACACTTTAAGAACAGACTAGACAGTCTGATGAATGACTACATACATGGGGAGCTGTGGTGGATCTTTTAAGCTTTGATTTTATGATGCCAATCTCTAGAAAACTTAGCAAGTTCTTTGATGCTAGATGTCTGACTCAGCATTACAACTAGAATCTGGGTATTTCCAGAACCTAAGATCTATCATGATAATTAACAGTTATAGGGAAAATTTCTATTAGTTTTGTAGAAAGCAGAACCAGAACCCTATTATTTGAGCATTCAAACTTATTCTAGAAACTTATACTTGGTAGACATTTCCCAAACAACCTGGTACTTGAGGTTATGCTTCAGGCTAAGTTGACTAGAAATTATGTACTTTTGATGAGATTTTTCCAGGGCCATTATGCATGAGATAAATTTGATTGGCTAAGTGTTAAGAGCCAGCAGCCCCTATTCAGCTTTTGTGAATTGCTCTCCTGCTTCTGTATGGAGACTCCCATCATCGTTATAGTTTACATTTATAATTAATATTGGAATATAAATATCTGGATTTTTTTCTGAAAAAAATCAACATCTCCTACTTTTTTAAGGTAGGGAATACATCCTCTTTTAAAATTCTTATAGTAATAGAATTGATGAATTAGAATACAAATAAAAACTAATTGGTTATCCTTTACTCAAACCCAGAAAGAAGGACCTCATCAATTTATTTCCTTTCCCAAAAGTCAAAAGGCAATGCACATATTCACACCAACCTGTATATTCTACTTCAACAGAATTTAAAGGTTCACTTGTGTCTTCCAAGGGAGGTGGCTTGCTAACTGAACGTTTCTGTACATAAAAAACAGAAAAATATTAGTATCAGAATTTTTAAATTGAAGACACTAAAAGCCAAAATATCTCAATTAAAAACATTTTTCAAACTTTTTGACTGAAAATCACTTTGTAGAGTTGTTTGGGAATAAATCTCTTTCATAATATATTAATAAATATTAATTTAATCTTCTATTCGTATTTCTCAATAGTATTTGGTATTCAATAGGTGCAATATGACCTCATGCATGGACTCTTCCATATTTCACTGCTGTAATTAATAGTGAAAAATTCATGAATATACAAATATACAAATGAAATACTCTGAATTTTTCCAACTAAATATTTCATTGATTTTTTTCAGATTTAGAGTATGAATCAAGAGAGAAGACAATTCAATTTGTTATATATTCTCAAACAGAAGATGATTTTTCTCCAGTATGTATACTTCAGACAAGAGAAGTAAACTCATATCCAAGCCCTTACACAATCATACCACAACAGAACTCTCAAACTAATAAACTATTGCCTTTATTAATCTGTAACAAAATTTTCCATTTTTAAAAGTGCAATGAAAGATGCATTTGTGTGAAATAATAATAATCATAAAAATGAATGATTATAGGAGTCACTTTATAGACATTCTTTACAAAGAAAGTAGACAAAGAATCTTAACAGATTTGCTGACATTCTTGTGGCTTCACCACTGCACTGTGGCTACTCCTCTATATAAGCTTGTTAAAGGGAATATAGCAATTATGTTCTAGAAATCACAGGCCAAAAATATGAATGAAAACCCTACAGTACCAATCTTTTGTGACTAGATACTACTATGTAGGATATAGGACTAATGACAGTATCATAATGTCATCTCTGATATTGTGTCTTAAACATCATAAAAAGTTATATGCTTTGTGTATCTGTGTCATATGGACTTAAAAATAGCTTTACTGGTTTTTTAAAAAATCTCATGCTGAGCATTTATGGATAGACTTTGTAATATTTGTTTCATAAAATGTAACAGTGGGAAAAAAAGCCAAAATTTTAAAGGTATTAAAATACATAATTGTATTTTAAAGATTTTGCACATAGATACTATGAGCAGAAATTTGTTTAATTTGTGTCCATCAAAATGTACTAAATTATATTAGACAAAAACTTTGGGGGAAATCTTTAATTGGGAACATGGAAGACAGATTCATATTGGAGGATTATCAGAAGTATTCAAATGCAAAAAAATTCTGCCAAAGTGACTCAGTCCAATTCTGTGTCCGGTTGAAAAGAGGAAAGCTGAACCAGATGCAAAGTCTGGGTGGCACCACACTCCAGGGTGTGCTCTGCCTAGTCCTCTGGGCCCCAGAGGTCTCGGCCCCCATCCAGTAAGGCGGAGGTTCCAGCAGCACACTCCGGGAGTGCACGCTCACTAACTGCACAGAGGACCCAGCTCTACCCAGTCCCGCATCTCAGTGCAACCCATCCAGGGAATGCCCGGCCAGCCTCACAGGACACAGAGGTACTGAACCCAGCCCAGCCCAGAGCCCCAGAGCTGCTCATCAGGGACTGGCCAGCATAGTGGCAGGGCCTTAGAAAACTTGAGCTCTGCCCATCAGAGCACAAGGCATGAGCTCCATTGTTCACGGGTGTGGCCTGCACAGCAGATCCTAGAGGTTGCATACCTGCCCAACCAGGAACAAGGCACTGGCACTATATTCCTGGGACTCACCCAGCCTTGCCCAGTGTGGTGCTCCAGAGGCTCTGAACTCCCCACAACCAGATGCAAGGTCCAGGTGGTGCCACACTCCAGGGTGTGCTCCGCCTAGTCGCCTAGGACCCAGAGGTCTCGGCCCCCACCCAGTAAGGCAGAGGTTCCAGCAGCACACTCTGGGACTGTGCCCTCACTAACTGAGAGGATCCAGCTCTACCCAGTCCCACGTCTCAATGCAATCCACCAGGGGAACACCTGGCCAGCCTCGCAGGACACATAACCCAAACCCCAGAGCAACACAACAAAGTAGATCAGGGAAATATGTGGCCAATCTCACAAACCACAGCACACAAGGGTCCAGTGCCATAATCTGGGGGTGTGCTCTGGCTAGCCACGGGGATATTGGAGGATTGAAGCTTTGCCCAACACAGTGTTCCAGTACAACTTACTGGGAGGCTGCCTGCCCAGCCACACAGGTCCCAGAAGAAAATGACAAAACAAAAAACCAAGAGGCAATTTCAATCCCCCAGTCCACTGAAAGCAAAACCAAGAGACACTGAAGTGGAAGACAGTGGGAGTCACAGAGCTGAACTTTCTGAAATGATAGCAAATGCAGTAAAGAAACAGCTCGATGAAGCTATAGAGAAACTCTAATCAGAAATAATCTCTCAGCTAAAAAATGAAACGAAAATCATTATGAAAGAAATGTTGTGTGTATCTAAAGAAGAGCAAGATAAAAAAATAGAAGAACTTAAGAAAATGATCGAAACTTTGAATGAACAATATAAGACACACACAGAATGCATGAAACAAATTCAAAGGGAAATGCAGGAAATGAAAAATTCCATGGAAAGTTTGAAAAACCGCTTGAATGAAGCTAAAGATAGAATCTCAGATCTTGAAGACAGCATGGGAGCTCATGGTCACGAAAGAAAACATCTCTTAAAAATAGTAAGGAACCAAGAAAAAATAATTCAACAGCTGCAAGATAATGCCAAGAGAAATAACATAAGATTAATAGGCATAAATGAAAAGCAGGGGTCAATACCAATGACCTGCGAAGACTATTCACAGAAATAATAGCAGAAAACTTTCCAAACATGGGAAGAGAACCTGAAATACAGGTAACCGAGGCATACAGAACCCCAATTAACCATAACCAAAATAAATCTTCACCCAGACATAGAATAATAAGGGTATCAGAAATACAGCACAAGAACAAAATACTAAAAGCTGTCAGAGAAAAGAAACGGAACACCTATGAAGGAAAGCCTATCAGAATCACGGCAGATTTCTCAACACAAAACTTCAAGTCAAGAAGAGCTTGTAGTGAAGTATTTCAATTCCTGAAAGAAAACAACTTCCAACCCAGATTGATGTACCCTGCAAAACTATCCTTAAAAATTGATGGAGAAATGAGATACTTTCATGACAAAAACAACTTAAGAAATTTATGGCCACCAAACCAACACTACGAAGAGTACTGAAAGACACTCTAGAAAGAGACAAAGACAGCAACAATCTTAAGAACAACAACCAAAGGAAACCACTAAGCAGGGCAAATAATTAAACAGAAAATGTAGAAAACCACCACAGAAAGATATCATGACAGGGATGAGTCAGTACATGTCAGTTATATGAATCAATGTAAATGGTCTCAACTCACCAATAAAAAGAAACAGACTAGCAGAGTGGGTTAAGAAACAAAATCCAACAATATGCTGTGCACAAGAAACACATTTCACTTAAAGGAAATTCACAGACTAAAAATCAAAGGCTGGAAAACAATACTCCATGAAACAGGAACCCAGAAAAAAGGAGGGGTAGCTATTATGTTTGCAGACAATGCAAACTTCAAACCAAAAATGATCAAAAGAGATAAAGAAGGTCACTACATACTTGTTAGGGGAAAACTTCAAGAGGAAGAGATTACAATCATAAATATATATGCACCGAATATGAGAGCACCCAACTATGTAAGACAATTCTTAATAGACATGAAAAACCAAATAAACAATAATACAATTATAAGCAGGGACCTTAATACCCCAGTGTCACAGAGAGACAGATCAACCAAACAAAAAATCAGCAAAGAATTAACAGAACTGAATCAAACTTAAGAACAAATTGGCCTAGTAGACGTGTACCAAGTATTCCACTCATCATCATCAGAATATACATTCTTCTCAGCTGCACATGGGTCATTCTCTAAAATAGATCATATACTGGTCCCCAGAACATGCTTAAATCAATGCAAAGAAACTGAAATAATTCCATGCATATTACCTGAACACAGTGCAGTAAAATTGGAAATGAATGACAAAAAAACCTACAAGAACCCCATAAACACATGGAAATTACATAATACTCTCCTAACTAACCAATGGGTCACAGAAGAAATTAAACGAGAAATTAAACAATATCTACAACTGAATGAAAATGCAAATACAAATTACCAGAACCTGTTGGACACAATGAAAACAGTCCTCAGAGGGAAATTTATAGCACTAAATTCCCACATCAGAAAAATGGAAGGCACACACATAAACAACCTAATGCTGCACCTCAAACTTCTAGAAAAAGAAGAGCAAGTCAAGTCCAAAGCCCAAAGAAGGGAGGAAATTATCAAGATCAGAGCAGAAGTTAATGCAATTGAAACTAAGAAAACAATACAAAGAATTAATGAATCGAGGAGTTGGTTCTTTGAAAGAGTAAATAAAACTGGTAAACCCCTAGTCAACCTTATCAAGAAGAGGAAAGAAAAAACTCAGATCCATGCAATAGGAAATGAAGAGGGTGAAATCGCTACTCATCGTGTAGAAATACAGAAGATCATCAACACCTACTTCAAAAACCTTTACTCACATAGCTTTGATAACACAGAAGAAATGGACAGATTCCTAGAAACCTATGAATTACCAAAGCTGAATCAAGAAGATGTAAAACTGCTGAATAACCCAATTTCAGCTAATGAAATTGAAAATGTAATTAGAAACCTACCAACAAAGAAAAGCCTGGGCCCTGATGGATTCACCACTGAATTCTACAAGAAATTTAGGGAAGATTTAATGCCAACACTCCTCAAACTCTTCAGTGAAATTGAAAGGGAAGTAAGTCCCCCTAACTCATTCCTGGAAACAAGTATTAACCTAATACAAAAACCAAAGAAAGACCCAACCAAAAAAGAAAATTACAGGCCAGTATCCCTCATGTACATAGATGCAAAAATCCTCAGTAAAATACTGGCAAATAGAATACAGCGTTGATCAGAAAGATTATACACCAAAATCAAGTGGAACTCATCCCAGGAAGGCAGGGATGGTTCAACATAGGGAAATCAATACATATAATACACCATATTAACAGGGCCAAGGACAAGAACCACATGATCATCTCAATAGATGTACAAAAAGCTTTTGACAAAATCCAACACCCATTCATGATAAAAACCCTACAGAAAATTGGAATAGATGATCTCTACCTCAACCTGATAAAAGCCATATATCATAAACCAACAGCCAACATCTTACTAAATAGAGAAAAACTGAAAACTTTCAACCTAAAATCAGGAACAAGACAGGGATGTCCATTATCACCATTCCTATTCAATATAGCTCTGGAAATATTAGCCAGAACAATTAGACAAGAGAAAGAAATAAAGGGAATAAGGACAGGAAAGGAAGAAGTTAAAGTATCTTTATTTGCAGATGATATGATACTCTACCTAGAAGATCCCCAAAAATCTATTAAGACTTCTAGAAGTCATAACCAAATTCAGTAATGTTGCTGGATAAAAGGTGAACACTCAAAAATCAATAGCATTCCTGTACACAAACAACAAAGTCACAGAGAGAGAAATAAGGGAAACCACACCCTTCACTATAACATCCAAAAAAATGAATTACTTAGGAATCAATCTAACAAAGGAAGTAAAAGATCTATACAATGAAAATTACATTATTCTGGAGAAGGAAATTGAAGAAGATTTCTAAAAATGGAAAGATATTCCCTGTTCATGGATAGGAACAACAAACATCGTGAAAATGGCCATTCTCCCAAAATTATTACACAGATTTAATGCAATCCCAATCAAAATACCACTTGCATACCTCACAGAGCTAGAGAAAGCATTCCTGAAATTCATCTGGAACCAGAAAAGACCTAGAATAGCAAAGGCAATTCTGGCCAACAAAGGGAAGGCAGGAGGCATCACAATCCCCAACTTGAAACTATATTACAAAGCTACTGTGATAAAATCAGCACAGTACTGGAATCAAAACAGATCTGAAGATCAATGGAATAGATTAGAAGATACAGTCACAACTACAAACACACTTAGCCAACTCATCTTTGACAAAGGGGCCAAACATGTACATTAGAAGAAAGATAGCCTCTTTAACAAATGGTGCTGGAAAAACTGGCTTTCTATATGCCATAAACTAAAACTAGATCCATGTCTATCACCATGCACTAAAATAAAGTCAAAATGGATCAAAGATCTGAATATTAAAACAGAGACACTAAACTTACTAGAAGACAAAAGTAGGTAAAATTCTTGATGACATAGGAGTAGGCAGAGAGTTCATGAACAAAAATCAAACTGCATTGGAAATACTTCCCAGAATCAACAACTGGGATCTCATCTTACTAAAAAGTTTTTGCATGTCAAAGAAAATTTTCAACAGAGTGAAAAGAAAACCCACGAACTGGGAAAATATCTTAGCCAATTTTCCATCAGACAAAGGACTTCTGTCTAAAACATATAAAGAATTAAAAGAAATCAGGCCCCTAAAATTCAAGGACCCAATCCAAAAATGGGCATCTGAGATGAATACACACTTCTCAGAGAAAGAAATACAAATGGCAAATAAATATATGAAAAAATGTTCAACATCAATGGACATTTGGGAAATGCAAATTAAAACAACACTGAGATTCCATCTCACTCCAGAAAGAATGGCCAACGTTAAAAACTCAACCTACAACAAATGCTGGAGGGGCTGTGGGGAAAAAGGAACTCTTCTCCACTGTTGGTGGGAGTCTAGGCTGGTGCAACTACTATGGAAATCAGTGTGGAGATTCCTTAAGAAGCTAGGATTAGAGATCCTATTTGACCCAGCTATCCCACTTCTGGGCATTTTCCCAGAAGAATTGAAAACATCATACCACAGTGATATTTGTGCATCCATGTTTATAGCAACCCAATTTGTAATAACCAGATTTTGGAAACAACCCAAGTGCCCATCAATGGAAAAAAAAGATGTGGTATTTTTATACAATGGAGTACTACTCAGCTATGAAGAAAGATTGCATTGAGACTTTTATAAGTAAATGGACACGACTTGAGACCATACTCATAAGTGAGATAAATCAAACCCACATGTGTAAATACCATATTGTCTCCCTAGTGTAAAAAACTGAAAAAGTATATATGATCCAAAATCTACAATAAATAATTTGTAAGGGTAAAAACTGCTCAAAGAGCAAAAGTAATTGGGAAGGGAAAAGCAGGAAAGAGGAAAGAGAAAAGGAGAAAGATATAAATCTGTATATATGTATATGTAAGATAACTGAAATGAACATACTGCTGAATGTATTAATTATTGAGAAAGATGGGTTAATACTCATATGACTAGATAAATTTTACATGTCTATATCTGTTAATGTAAACAACCACTTTGAAGGTAACGATATGCAATATTGGAACCATTGTCAAGTTTCTATCCTCCTGTTTTGTAAACCTATAATGTTACTGCTGTGCATTTGTTCTAGTCATTTGTTTGTCTCTTTTGCTTTTTGTCTTTCTTATATGTGTCTTTTTTTTTCTCTTAAATTAAAAAAAAAAAAAAAAGAAAAGAGGAGAGCTGAGAATACAGCTCAGTGGCACAGCACCTGCTTGGCAAACATGAGGTTGTGAGTTTGATTCCCAGTCCAAAAAAAAAAAATGGAACTTTAAACAGTTTTCACTGTTTGTTTTAAATTTACTCAAAAAACCAAATTCATCTAACCCTGCTCACATTAGAACTTAATGCAAAATTAAAAACTGAATTCTCACCCTTGTCAGTAGCCGGATACAGACAGCAAGAGACAGGATAATTCCAACAATAACAGCTATCACCCCCAAGATAATAGCTATTATCACTATAGGAGAAAAAAGAGAGCAGAAAAATTATACAAGTATGAAATGAACTACCACACATTACTTGAAAAATTAAACAGATAAAATTAGGATAATATCACCTTGCCAGTTTACAGAATACAAATTAGTATTGCAAAATTTTCTGCATATTTTACCTTTTCCAAATTTGGGGTCTTCACAGTTACCTGTGGACATCTGGAACTTTGAGTGACAAAATATTTTACTTAGGGTCACATAGCTAGTTAATGACAGAACCAGTGTCCCAGAGTTCTGACTCCAAATTCTATGTTCTTTACTATTATAATGATAGATAAGAGCTATGTGGACATTCTACCTGGACCGGAGAAAAAGCCAAAAACTTTCGTAGTTTGAACATTAGGAGAGAAAATAATGCTTTAATGTATCAAAGGGCATCAAATACGTTACAGAATCAGTAAGCTGGGAACAAAACTGGCATAAACGGTCTGTGAATAAGTCAAGTCTTATAAAGCCAAGGCAAACAATTATTTAAATAGAATTAAAATTAGAATTCAGTTTTCCTATATTCTAACTTTGTGTTTCTTCCAGAGCATTTCCATGCACAGTCATTAATACAGTGATTAAAAATATTTTTCAAATCTTTTCTATGTTTTAAATGAAGCACCTTACACTAGTTAAATTAAAGGAGCTCCCAATATCTACAGTGTATTTATAGTGCTGTCCGATGATGTAAGTGGTCCTGAAGGCTATGCATACAGCTGAAATCATGTATTTATTTGGTTAACTTGTGTCTAAAAGACCTATCTTTTATTTAAAGAACCAAAGTATCTCTTTTGAAGTTAGGTCTTCCTCCTGCGGATGTTGTCTAGCCTTCTTGCACACTTGGCTTTAGATTGCGAGATACCAGTGAAGTTGACCCCATCATCCATTTTTTCCTGTGTGCAGTGTGGGCACGGCCAAAGGTGAGGGGTGTGAGTTCAAAATGCAGAATAAAAAACAGCAAGAACATAAGTGAAGCCAGATCTGCGGTAACACCAAGGGAGGCAGATGACATCAGTGACGTCAAACATGAGTCAAGATTGAAGCGATCTGTATTTAGAGTTAACATCATGCCAATTAAACAATTGTTAAGCTTCTTGTTTTCTTTATATTAGGGAAGAGGGAAATTCAATTGTTTTATGCACTAAGAAACTGCTCAGTTACCCAGGGTTGATTACAAAGCCAGAGAAATGCAAGTTAAAAGAAAAATTATTAAACGTTTTGTTGCTATTTTCAAAGTGCTTAAAAAATTTAAAAAGCCTTCTTGTAAATTTAAAAAGAACATCTTGTTTGCCTTCTACAACTTTGTGTAAGCAAAGTTAATGGCATAGGCTTTTCTGTTTTAAAACAGACACTTCTCATTTCTTAGGCATTTCAAACTGGCAATATATAATTTAAAATGGAACGATTATCATTCTATAGCAAATATTTACATACCTGGCTCTGAGAACATGTGGACAAGCCGCTGTCTTGGTTCTAAAAATAGACACAATTTGAAAATAAATCAGAATAAACTGGGTATGTGTAAAAACTTCTTAGAGTTAGGTTATTTTGTGAGTTTCTCTTTAACATATTTTGGGACTGATTTTCAACTTCCAACAATAAACCAATGAAATTTAGTAGGAAATGTGTCAGTCTTACCATCAGTAATTTCAGAATCTACTTTTAACTATCCAAAAAAGTATCCTTGGGTGAGAAACAGCAAATTATCCCCTTTGCTACAGGATAGAGTGGGAGAAAATTGTAAGGAACCACCTGCAGATTTCCACAACAGGTACGGGGTACTTTATTTAAATGTAAAAATGGTAAGAAAGGAGATACACAGAACAAAGTGGCTACCCAGACTCCAGTCCAATGCTATCAAAGGTCACGTGGCTATCAATTTTCCAGTTTTATAGCACAGCCACTGTTTGCTTCCAAACCCACACTGTGTTTCATTTGAGATTTTACAATTGTTCCACTGGATTCCCTGTCTGTAGAAGTTTCTAATAGATTTATTTGTCTTAAGGTTCCAACCAATTAGTCTACATGTTAGATTTCTTTTAGTGTTGTCTCCATGTTCTCTTTTACATTGCGAAACTCTCTTAATACTACATCCACAGAAATGACTTGAATTTACTTATTACAAAAGACCATTGCACTACATTGTCTCATGTGGGCAAAGGCTCTTATATTTTGTCATTCTTCAGGACTTACGTATACAGGTTGCTGAAGCTTGTCTTCTTCTCTTTTATTGTACCAGAGTATGAGGGATTTGTAGAAAATGGATGGCAGTTTCAGCCATGACCAATGTATCTTACTAGTTAATTTCTCTGTGCTTTAGTATTCTCTTGGCAAAAAAATGAATATTGCAATGCCTATCACAGATTCCTGTATGAATAAATTAATTATGCTTGAAAACAGTGATTGTCCTGGCAAGTTGGCCATTATTTGTCCAATTTGTGGCCTGTAGCACCATGTAGGTCTCTCATTTGCCCCTTAAAGGCTTTCCAGTCTGACACCATCATGTTGGGTTCATGTTGAAGTCACTTGAAAGTGAGATTGTTTAATTAGACCCAGAAGCCTAGTAATTAGGTCTAGTCTCTTAGCCTAATTCCCTTGGTTTCTGTTCTCCTTATAATCTATTGCTGAAATTATCTTCAGATATTTTCTCAGTGGTTTTTCTAGCTTCTGAACCCACAGCCACTCAACAAGTCTTCTCTCAGGGTTTATTTTACACTTGGAGTATCCTCCCTAAGTCCCTGCTACAAAAGACCTCCCACTTTTTACTATCAACCAGGCACTTTAAAGTCATCTTCTTCTCAGTAGAAAATTATTGAGAAGGCCTCCTGCCTACCCTTATCTCAGCCCCCAGCTTGGCTCACAGCTGTCACTTCTCAGGGACTCGGGATGTGTCAGAACTTTGGACTTTTACATGTTTTACCTAATGTTTAGAAAAACAGTATGGGGCAAGGACGATTGGCTTCATTTTATAATTAGGGGACAGACATCCTGTAAGGCAATTCACTCAGAGTCTGCTGGCAGCGCAGGCCCAGCCCAGCTCTGAGCCAGCTCCATCTGCCCACAGGCTCTCTTACCATGGCACCAGTGGAGCTCTTTGTCTGACCCAGCACTTCGTAGCCACATTCATCTTACCATGCTATGTTGGTTTTATTTTCTTTAACTCATAGTACTATTCCTGTGAGAAATTCCAGGAGTGAGAGTTCCTCAGCAGTGTATGTCACATTTACTTAGCTGGCCATTTCTCAGTGTTTGTCCTAGTTCCTCGTGGTGACTGGTCAGGTACCACTAGATTTGCCTCCCAACAGGGACTCCACATGTACAAATGCAAACAGACCTGAAGTCACAGCGAATTCTCCATTAGTCCCCAAAGGAGTAAGATGAGTGAAATCTGCGTGAAATAAAAATAGAGAAAGAAACCGAGAATGAGGTGACTAAGTGGACCATGAAATATATCATAAAAGACAGTTTTACTCCATATCCTCCGTAGTGGCAGCTCCCAAATGTCCACATACCAAGGGCTCACAGATGAGGTAAGGAAGACTTGATTTCTTCGTTGGACAATGGAAATGCATGCCTCAAAATGGAGTAGGAAGGCTTTCGCAGGCCTAACCCAGAGACAGGGTCACCTGGACTCCTCAGCTGGAAGCACCAATTCATGGTAAATCCGCAGACAACTGAGCAATCTTCTTCAATACCTCTGATCTGGACACTCAAGGACAAAGTACCAAACCAGCCTCCTCCTATCAGCTGCCAGCTAGTCTGTTTGCTCCCAAATCCTGGATGGAGTCAGGAGTCATTTCTCCAAAACTCCCTGAAATGTTTTATCTTCTCATATAAATTTCTTTTTTAAAATTCTTCTTCTTCCTTGACTTGAAACACTTCTACATTTTTAGATATTAATGGTTACTTGTGGAAATTCATATATGTTTCTTCCAATACTCTATTTTCCCCCTTAGAGAATGGTAAGCTTTGCTAATTTATAACCTGTGAATACTTGGTGGTAGTACTAAAATTACCTATGTTAAGACTAATATATAATAAATTTAAAACAGGCCTATTCATCATACATATATATGTATATATCACACAAATTAAAGAGAATGTGAAAATACTGTTCATGAATTATTCTCCACTAACTAGGTATAATTATTTTTTAGATAATACAAAAATAAGTACTTTCATACACTAACCTAATGATAGGGAATTTGAGCCTCATCACATATTAAGATTAAAATTATAGAAAGAAAAGTCTTCAATTAGATTTAATATATATATAAATTATAAAAAGGGATAAGTAATGAAGAAAAACAATCTATATCTCTTAGTAAATGATGGATATAAGCGTTAGCTAACTCCTACAGAATGGAATGTGGGCTCTCCGTTGTAGTCCTTAAAGGCATACCATCAGCAGAAGTCATGTCTATTTATGGAAGTGTTATAAGAACAGCTAATGAGAATAAGTAGCAAAAATAATCACAAAATGTTAAAGGTCAGAAGCACTGAGTATATATTTAACAAAAAATTGAGATCAGTCTAGGGGTTACCTCTTTGGGAATAAAACTGGAAAAGGTACTTGAAGTATTCTCTCTTTTTATCAGTTCTGTTTCTCATCTGCCCTCTTCTATGGTTTGCCCCTCATATGCTTCTGTTTGATGTATTTCACTTCAGTGTAACTCATCTACATGTCAGCGTAATTCATTTACATTTAGGACACACAGCTATAACCCTTGTGAATACCAAATAGGCTTTTATGATAGGATCACTTATTTTGTTTGACTATCCCCAGCACTAGTACAGATCTCTGAAAAAGAAAGACATCCAGTGAAATAATAACAGTCATGAGTATTTTGCTAACTTCTTATAAAGAATCAAGTGAGTTTCTAGATTGCATTTGCAAGTGAACAAAATGATCCCAAGAAATGCCAAAGTAGCACATACAGAATAAGAGCCAGCCCAGCATCAATAAAGGACCAACCAAATATTTTCAACAATGCAGTAATAATCACACATTCTCCCAACTAGAAGAAAAAAATACAAAGGTGAAAATAATTGCACAAAACAGAAAATTTGTCAGTATCAAATAATTATTAAAATGTTAAGAGTTTAGTGAAGCCATCTAGGAGTTTGACTGTGACTACAAACACATCTCCTCTTCCCGGTTGCCTACTGATCAGCAGGACATTAAGGATGACCTGAGTTGGAGTCCCATGGGATTCCATCAGGGAGATGTGGTCCATCTATAGATGGTGCCCTCCTGCTCTGTGTGAATACCTAGAAGGCCATGTATGATGTGACCCCCACTTGCCTCCCTTCTTCAATTGCTTGATGCCCTGCCCTTCTGTCTGGGCTGCAGCCATGCTGCATATCAAAGACATCGCACTTTTCTCAGTCCAAACCTTTGTGTCTGTTTGCGATGGAGACCACTACGAAGCAGCATTTAAAATTAATCAACTGGCTTGTGAGTCTGTCCCAGGCCTAAGCCCCTTGTCTGGGGATGGACTGTGGATTTATAGTAAGTGAACCTCTAAGAATCACTGGTCCCAGCTGAGGCCTGTAGTGGCCTGTGATGCCATTATGCCTCAAAGGACAAGACAAGGTCACAGCCGAGGACACCTGGCTCCAACTTCAATTATCTATATAGAGACTGTAGCTGCAGGCTCCACTACAATAAATGTCAACCTGGAGATAAGAAAGGCCTCCTAATTAGCATAGCTTACTATTTGGAGAAGTCTTTGAACTGACTCCCAAGGTCCTGCTCAGTTCCTGCATTTCCCTCAGTATCCCCTCCCTTTGTTTGAAAACCAAATAAATACGGACCACCCAGAGAAGCTCCTTGTCTCAGTCCCCAGACAATCTCGAATTCTGCTAGAGGATTTTGATCCTCCTGAAGCCCTTAAATCAAACCACTTGTCTCTTTTATTTGAACCTTCGCTGTCCACTCATTTGGGAAGTTGTGGGCTGAATCGGTCCACCATATGTGTGTGCTTCCCTTCACAAGGAACATTTCCCACCCTGTCTTTACCTCACTATGTTCTTCTCAGTTCTCAGTTGGTAATTTCTAACTTTGAAGGCAACACATTACTTACAGAAACAAGGTCATTTAGATAATTTCCAAAACCTGTGTATGCTTCATGCAAGTTTGATCTGCACATAAGACCATTGAGAGCTCTGCCTTGGCCTCCCCTAACTGAAGTTAGACTAAAAGTTTCATTAATTGCCACCACTTGGGCTGATAAGGGAAAGACTCAGTAAAATCTTAGGAGTAACTCTTTAGAAACCATATACATGTTTCTTAGGACTTTATGGTTATTGGACATTTTCTATGTTTAATTATTTGTTCAATCATTTATAAATGTGTTTGGTTCTTTTGCATGATTAATATGAGCTATGTACTAGGAGTATAATGAAAATAATTCATGGTCTCAACTTCATAGAAAATTCCAACTCTGTAGAGAAGGCAAGTACTTCATTGAAGTTTAGCAAAGTATTTTAGGATGTGGGAATATGGAGGGGTACAAGGAAAACAGTGGTCAATCCTTCTTGAAGGAGGAGTTATTGAAAGACCTCATGGTAGAGTTTGTTGAATTTTTCTTAAAAATACACATGGGATTTCATCAGACTGACTCTGTGGGCCCTTAGTGCACAATCAGCAGTATCATTGCTGTTCTAGTATTTGAGACCTCACTGAAAGCCAGGGGAACTTGTGTGTTCTTGTGGTGGCAGCAGGACATAAGGAAAAGGAACAGAGAAGTGGATGAGCAGTAGAAGGAAGGGTTGAAGATATACTGCAGGACTACGTGTCATGGGCCAAATTATAAAATGTGAGCTTGTGTCATGGGCCAAACTATAGCACCTGGACTTTATGCTGAGGGCAGCAGAAAGCCAATAAAGGCTTTGGATTAGATGTTCAGTTGAGGAAGTCACTGTCAATAGCATGGAGAATTATGTGGGTGGAGAGCATGCCCAGAGATCCTGTGTGGCTGGGAGGGACCCAGATAAGCAGGCCCTGGGTACACAGGCCCCCTCCCTACAGAGGGTCCTTATCACTCTATGACATTGCCCTGGGTGAAGAAGACCTGCAACCCAAGGGCAAAGAGAGTCAGAAAATTATAGCAATTCATAAAAAGGACAAGGCAAAGACCAAAAATAAGCTATACCATCTCTTAACACTAATAGCTTCATGCTTTCCATTTTCAGTAAAGTCAGAAAAGGAGAAAAGAATATCATAAATATATAAGCAAACTATATGTAACTTTTCAGCATTCAAATAACATATTTCAGGGAAGAGAGCTAAAATAGGCTTGGAACTTTATCAAAACAATTTTAACTCTCTAGCAAATAGTTTGATTTCTTTCACCAGCAGCTCTCCCTCATGGGAAAAGAATACCACGTGGAAACTGTGTTCAGAAGAAGTAGAAACTTAAAACTGCAAAGATAAAAAAATACCAAGTTTACAGAGGAAGATACATACTTTGTCTTTTATTAGACTACAGTGCCTTGACACAGGAAGGAAATAAATACAGGAATGCCTAAAAACAATGTGAGATGTGTATTATGTTTGCAAAAATCTAATAATAGTAGTTGACCTGTAAAATGACCTTTATTAAAGTTTTTCCCCCATTTTCAGAAAAAAAGGTAGATAACCTAAGAATTTCAATAGGACTTCATACTGGCTTGCTTAATGGTGAAAGGCGAGCACAGATACTCACTCTTGAAAGTCCATAGATTGCAAAACTGTATCAGCCTAAAAGAACAATAGTTCTAATCACACACATAAGGTTTTCTTTTCTTTTTCAGTATTTAATTAAATTTTAAAGAACTTGCTAGGTTTCTAAGATTCACTTGGGGCAATTTAAAGAGTTTGACCAATAACTTCAAATCAAGTAAACCAGTATTTGGTTGGAAAAAATCATGTTTTATCTGAATAGAGAAAGCAAAGAGATATCTCATTATATATCCTCAGATGTTTGATAGTTCACCTGGAGCGTCATGCTGGCAGTGCATTTGTTCATGTAATGACTACCCCAAGTGTGACTCAGACGAGGAGTCAATTTGGCCAGTTGATTCTTATGGTGAAGAAATGTCATAAAACTGTCATTATTATATTTCCTATTATGTTGTCTTATAAAAATTAACAAAAATATGCAATTTTTGGTCATCTTGTATTTAAGTAATTGGACTGGCAAGTGCTTAAACTACTTTCAAAATTTAAGAAAACTCCTATGTTGTCCTCTAACAACACCAAGAATGTTTAATACTACATTTGTCTACCTCGTGTCTACTTGTCTCCTAGTTTCCTGTGGTCATAATTAGTTAATACACATCTATGGATATATTCAAGTCTAAAACACTGCAAACTATTTATGAATCTGTGGAGTTTGAACAGGGTTTCTTACTGTTACATATGGGAGGAGAGCTTGTGAACTTAATAGAAAACATTAAAGACAATTTCTAACCTTTAAACATAACTTGCCTAAAACTTATCAGAAGAGTGTCTGCCCTATTTTTTGTGCTTCTTTGTGCTCTGAGCTTTTAGGTTTCCATAGTTTAATCCATTTTCAAAAATCTCTTTTCATTGTTCCAAGATAAAAGTTTGGTTTAATATTATCCTGCTAAATTAGGAATGAAGTTTAACCAAGAAGGCAGCTCAACTTCCTGCCTTTACTGATAAGATGTGTCCAGTATGGAACTTCCCAGGAATGAATGGGTCTTATGCCAACACCATATACTTTGCTTAGCTGCACTGAACTGTGAAAAACTTGCTCTCAAGCCCAGATCCCATGCACACTTGCCAATGAATTACTGGCTGACTGAGGAAGCATGGACAGAATTTAAGAAGAGATGTAGAGGAGGAGTTAAGATATAGAATTAAGTTAAAAGATAGAAAAAGGAAAGTATAATGTGCATTCATTTGAATGCTAGGGAGAACAATCAGGCAAGTCTTGCAAACCAGTAAAATTCATAAGAATTCAAAGTCTGAGTGGAAAATGAATCTAAATAAATAAATAAATAAGTCGGATTAGCAAGATCACAAACACCTAGTTTAAACTTCATGTTCTTAGTCACTGAAGTGCCATTTGCTATGATCAACAGTGGTGCACCTCCTAGCCATCTGCTGTATGCTCTCTCTTGTAGACCCCATGGCTTTCCCAAACTGCTAACACTTTGAATCTGAAATGCAATTGGAAAGCATAAAAATAAAAGGCAATGTCGGGCAAATACCCTGAAGTTTTGCGCCACGGCAATACTTCGAGTGGTTGAGCTCCTGTCATAATGTGATAAAGTCAGATCACACAGCTGCTGGCTTGCATTTTAGTTTCCTCCTGGCTTGGCCGGTTGATAAAAGTCTTATCTTGCAAAAGCATACCCCGACAAGGATACGCCCTGCCTCAAAATGCTTTATCTACTTTCCAAGTCAGAAAGCTAAATGTTTTAAGTGTTATAATTTTTGGCATTTTGGTAACCATGGAAACTTATCAATCAATTTATCTACAGAAATTTTGAAGACTTAGTTTGTGGTAAAACTGGAACAAAAATTCATACCCACTGATCTCTAACTCTGTGTCTTTTCTATCAGACCTCATTGTCTTACAAAGGATGCATGGTAAATGGAAATCTTCCATATGCCAAAAGATGTTTGCAATCTCCTGCCATGAAGCAGTGCCTTAAGGGAACTATTCAATTCTGCTCTCAAGCCAAAGAACCAACAAATTCAATCTGGGTCATGTTGTAACGATATACAGTACTCAGATGCCTGCACTGTCTGTTGTCATTCATTTTTCTTTTGGGGAAAGGTTTTATTAAACCAAAACAGCTAATTACAATTCAGAAAAATTAAACTTTCTAAAGGATAAAGTGTTCTGTGTGACAACATTTGAACACAGAGTTTTGGGTAGCCTTCAGTGACTTTTGTCTCAGCTTTCCAGTCAATAACTCTTAAAGAGCATGGCCTGTTGGTTGGGGTAGTTAATGGGCCAGGTGTCAATTGCAATGACCTATTTTCTGCTCATCTACAGACTAGCATGCATTGGCAGTTCCCATGTGGCCAGTAATCACATTGTTGCCTTCTCTAACTTGGTGCAAAGCAGCTTTCTGTCCGGTCTGCCTGGAAGGTGGTATGGCCTAGGACAGTGATGGTGAATGTTTTTAGAGTTTTCAATGATACAAACAGCTTACATGACACAGGTTTGCCACCACTGCTTAGGAGGACATCAGTTCCCTTCAAGGAACTTTTGAGCTTTTTAGGTAGCCTGGTTCTGTTCTTCCTAGCTCTTGGTTATCCTCATGATCTGATACTATGTCTGAGGTAGTTAGGAGAGAGAGAGAAACCAAGTGGCAGTCTCAGTCACTGTATATTCCTTGGCAGACACATTTCTGTCCAATGCTCTGGTGAGAAAGGAGATCACAGCGTTAGTCTTGCAACTGCCACCAAATGAGAGAGAATCGAGCAATTCCCTGAACTTATCTGGGCCTCTGCTTTTTTCACTTCTAATATGAAAGTAACGGAATAGATATTTTCTAAGGCACTGTATCATTCCATAAACATGAATATCTATTTGTCTAAGGTACCTGTAGCTAGCACTTACTGTTACTTGCTGTGTGCCCGCTACCTTCTATTGCTATCTTTAAGACAATTTGTTGAGGGCCTGCTCATATGTATTAGCTATTAATTAATAATAAAGTACAAAACTCAAATACCAGAAACATGGTCAAACTCGCCCAGATTCACACAGTTGCTAAGCCACAGATCAGGTTCTGAATTCAGTTCTCTTTAACTGTAGAAATCTCAGCTAAGCTCTTCTGTGAGCCACACAGGATAAACGAAAGGACATCAGTTATCCTTTCTTGAACATAGATTACACCCTTGCCAAATCACAAAGCAACTGATTCTCAAGCAAGCCTTCACCTATAAGCAAATCAGTGCTATCTGAAAAGATACAAAAATAACTATTCACCTTATTATCAGAAGGAGGACTGTATGTCTAACACAGTTACAGGGAGACCTGAAGTGGCAAATCCTCATAAGGAAAGGTAAACGTTTGCAGTGACTGGAATTGCACTTTTGCCATCTAAGTATATTCCCACCTTTCTCCTGCTGCCTACCAAAGAATCCTCAGAACCAAAGTATTATGTGTCAGCATAATTTTAAAATTTTGCTATTTTTATAGTTGAACTCTATGCATGTTAAGTTTAGGCTTAAGTAAATTGAGTAAAAACAACTCTAATTAGAAATGAAAGCTTGATCTCAAAATTTTCATACCACTAATACTTCCTGTCCCTTGTTGCACAACTGCAAATAGCAAGAAGGAAATTAGATCAATGCTTCCTGGTCTTACCTATACATAAGTCACCGGTGTGGTCCAGGGAATGACTCTAATGAGCTGCCAGCAGACTGGATTAATATATACAAAATGCATATTTCTGGGTTTGGGGTCCAGATTTACATATCTTAAGATTCTTATGTTACTTGTATTTATCACTTGAATGGTTTTGGAAAACAATTGGAAATTAGCCTGAATTGCTTGAGAAACAGAAGCCTTTGGCACACTGAGTGTTGCTATTACTTGTGCCTTTATTTTAGGACCCTCCCCCCACCCACACACTCAGACACACATTGACATGCACACACACATCTGATTTCACCATAGGCGCTTTCCAAAGTAAAGCAGATCAAGTTGAAATGCTCAGTGGAAGCTGACCCGGTCATAGCCTTTGGTTCTTCACAGGAACTGAGCTTGGAAATCCTTAGTCTAAAACCAAGTTTGGGATCCCTTAGTGCAGAGGTTAATGAAGGTTTTTTTTTTTGTTTTTTTTTTTTTTTTTTGCACAGGGATAGAAAATAAAAATTTTAGACTGGGCAGGCTATAAAGTCTTTATTACTATTATTCATAAATTATTGATAATTAACTCATTTTAAATTGGAACTTGGCCATTTTCCAATAATAATTTATGGATAGTAGAATTTTACGTTTGTGTAATGTGTCATACAACATTACTCTTCTTTTGATTTTTTTCTAGCAAAAATCATTCTTAACTTGTAGGCTATACAAAAGTAGGTGCTGGACTGAATTTGGACACACATCTTTGATGGGCCCTATATTTGTATAATGAAAATCTAGCGTATGGAGCTTGATGATCATTGCTTTTTAGATGCCCTGAGATAATTCTACCATACAAGCTACACTTCACTTCTCTGCACTAATTGGCCATGAAATAAGTTCACTGAATTGTCACAGGCATTAAAAATTGAGGCATATAAAACAGAACAGAAAACATTAAAGTGTATCATGTACTATAAGGACAAGTACTATTCCGTGGAATTTTACTTCGTGTGTGTTTATGTGTACATGTGCATGTGAATAGTGAGTTTCAGCATACATTTACCATCTTTCAATAAAGTTGATTATGTTTTAAGATTGATATACCTGGTTATACTCTTATCTGAATATCTGGCTTCTAGAGGGACAGAGGGAATCAATAGTGAAAGATTCACCTAATGACACATTTAAGGTCTTCACAAGCCATTGGCCATTTGGTTCATAAGTAATGGTACCCAGTTTACATAAGATCCATAAAATCAGTAAGAGTTTCTGCGTGTGTTTGGCCATTAATGCGTCTGGGAATGTTGAGACAGGTTGCTTTTTAAAACATTAAACTAGGCAATGAAATTGTTAATAGACATGTGATATGCTTTTCAGAATATAATGAGGACAAGGCTAAATAAAACGTTATGTACATATATATGTATATGTATATAATCAGAGACAAAGAATTGCAATAAAGTAAGGAATAAAGAAAAATAAGACAATAAATATCAGCTTCAAATTCACAAAAGCATATGGATTAAATTTCTGTGTTAAAAAATGTAGATCGTTAGTTTGAAGCTAAACATACAGACTATAAACACCCGTACTAGATCACAAAAAAATGAAAGAATGCAAAATGTGTAAAAATTGTGAGCAAAGGTATAATAGACAAATAAAAATAAACAAAACTAAAGAGAAATCACAATACTAATATTAGATTAAGAGAATCAAAACCAAAGACATTTAAAAGAATGAAAATGATGAATTTATATTGATAAGGATATATTACACAACAATTCGTATGTAAATATAGACCATTATAGTCTTACAACATAACAATAAAGAATATAAAGCAAAGGAAAAAATGGACAGAAACACAATAGTAGTCTGAATTTTTAACATTTCTCCTATCTTGATAGGTCAATAAAGCAAAAAACAAACATTGAAAGGTTCTGAACAATATCAGGACTGACATCCCAAGCTATTGATTTAAACTTCTTTTTTTTACTACTAAATAAATGAGGATAGACTTTGCTATGCCTTCCTGCATTTTGAGATCTCACACAGTCTATTCATTTTTTGTGCTTTGTGTTTATTTCCTTTTAGGTTTTAAGTCTAATTACAATGTACAAATGAGTGGTAACATCAAAGAAAAGTCCCTAGATTAAAAAAAAAATCTAACCTATAAAAAAAAAGAGCTAACAAAGTAACAGAGTAGTCATATGGTCAGTTAGTGCATTAGCTACACCTAAATGCTGTAGACTTTCATTAAAGGTTTCACCTTAATGAAAACAAGCAGAACACTGAACGATAATGTTGAAAGAGTAAGGAAGATCTAAGTCCAAACACGATGTGCGACAAACAAAGGCACCATAATATACTTACTAAGCACATTGACTCCTGAGTTGAATCTCCTACCTTCAAACTAATTCAACTAAGGAATGGTTGGGATTTTTGAACAATTAATCTCTTAACCTTTCCTTCATCATAGTAAAATGGGAATAATAATAATAATGTTTATCTTATGGAGTTATCGACTAACTTAAATGAATTAAAAATGGATAAATTTTTTGCAGATGGAAAAGCTGACCCTAAAATTCATATGGAATTGTTAGAAACTAAACTAAACCAAACAATCTTGAAGATATATTTTATGATTTCAAAATTTATAATGAAAAGATGGTAATCAGAAATGTGATATTCCCCTAAGAATAGATATATGTATATGTCAATGGGTGTAACTGAGGATCCAGAAGTAAACTTATATACCAAGAAGAGTTTCAGGAATATTTAATAGTGAAAGAATAACAATATCGTCAACAAATGGTTCTGGGAAAGCTAGAATATCCTCATGCCAAAAAAATGAAGTTGGATATTAACCTAACATTGTATATGAAAATTAACTCAAAAGGAATCAAAATTTAAATATAAGAGGCATGACTACAAAACTCTTGAAAGAGAGCATAAGAATAAATCTTCATGACTTTGAATTTGGGAATGGATTTTTAGATCTGATACCAAAAACATAAGCAATAAAAGCGAAAATAAATAGGACTTCATAAAAACTAAAAGCTTTTATCAAAGGACATTATCAAAAGTAAAATGAAAATCCATACACTAGGATGAATTATTTTTGTGTTGTATACCTGATAAGAGACTATTAATATGAAAAGAAATCTTGCAACTCAACAACAAAAATATTAAATCTTTTTAAATGTACAAAGATTTGACCAGGCACTTCCCAAATGAATACATACAAAATACAAATAGCCAACAACCACATAAAACCATATCATTTGTCATTATAGTAATGTAAATAAAAACCACAATGAAATTTCATGTCATGTTAGAATAGTAATACTGAGTCCCCAGTTTAAAATGGTTTGACTTATAATTTTATTATTGGTTTATGGTAGTGTAAAGTTGCACCCGAAAAAAAGCCATTCCAATTTTTTACTTTTAATAGCAGTATTCAGTAAGTTACACAGTGAATATTGTAGTAACTTGTAAAATAGGCTTTGTGTTAGATTATTTTGCCCAACTGTATACTTATGTAAATGTTCTGAGCACATATAAGGTAGGCTAGGGTAAGCTATGATGTTTGGTAGGTTAGAGGTATTAAATGCATTTTTAACTTACAGTACTTCAAACTTACAATAGATTTACTGGGACATAATACCACTGTAAATTGAGGAACTTAAATTGAAGAACACTGTAATTTAAAAAAGAGAAAACTACGAATATGGGCAATGATGTGGAAAAATTGAAATCCTCATTCACTACTGGTGGGAGGTAAAATGCTGCATCCCCTGTGGAAAATAGTTCAGTGGTTCCTCCATGAGCTAAATGTAAAATTGCTGTAACCCAACAATTCTATTTTTAGGAATATACCCATTAAAAATGGGTGTCCAAAGAAAGTAGTACAAAAATATTCATAGTAATACAATTTACAATAATCAAAAGCCAGAAGCAACCCAAATTTCCTTTAAATTATAAATGGAGAAGCAAATTTGGCATATTTGTGTAACAGAATAATATTCAGCCATAAAAATTAATGAACACTATATGTTACAATATGAGTGAACCTTTATTGCATTATCCTAAGTAAAAGAAGTCATGTTCAAAAGTCTATCGCTATACAATTGTATTTATATGAATTGTACAAAATAGGTAAATTCATAGAAATATGAAGTAAATTAGTGAGTGTTGAGGACTGATGGAGAGCTACTGATAATGGCTATAGGATTTCCTTTTAGAGTAAAGAAGAGATTCTTTAACAAGATAGTGGTTACTAGTATACAACATCGTGAATGTATTAAAGGCTCCTGAAATTGGGCATGGTGGTGCATGTCTGTAACCCTAGCACTGAGACTGAGGCAGGAGAATTACTGTGAGTTCGAGGCCAGCCTGGGCTACAAAGTGAGATCAAGGCCAACTTGGACTACAGAGCAAGAGTTTGTCTCAAAAAAAAAAAAAAAAAAAAAAAAAAAAAAAAAAAAAAAAAAAAAAAAAAAAAAAAAAAAAAAAAAAAAAAAAAAAAAAAAAAAAAAAAAAAAAAAAGCTAAGAAAAATGAAGACTCTGAACTATACACTTAAAAATGGTCAAAAGGGTAAACATTATAGTCATGTGCATTTCACTTCAAAACAATTACATGCATGTAAGGAATGTAGAGCAAGATCAGACACCAAGTAAGTGCTTTATTGTTGGCTATTATTATTCAAAATGTAACTATATTAGAAACTAATTGTATAGAAATCTAGAGAAGCGCTATTATGGTTTCCATCTCCCTCCATTCAAATGTTGAAGCTCACTGAGTAATATGATGGTATTAAGAGGCAGGATAGGGAGATACTGTAATAACGAAAGGGAAAGAAAGTGTTTAAAATTAAAGAACAGCTGGGATAGGGGAAAGGAGAAATGGAAGAAAGGAAAAGATTATATGTATGTAGGTATACACATATAACTGTATGCATGTATAAGTATGCAAGATAGATAACTATACTACTAACTCTCTGTTAGTTCATCAGAAAGAATAGTTTGTGTTGTCATTATTTGATTGTCTGATCATTTTTTATGCCTAGATCTTATAATGTGAACGACTTCTAAGATAACAATACGCAATATATTAACTAGTATTGATTTCTTCCTTTTTAAAAAATTTCTGTATTACTTCTACCCTTTTTTTCTGTTTTGCTTTTTAAAATAAAAAATATAAAAAAAAAAAGAGGTAGAGCTTTCAAGACATGATTAAGTCATAAAGGCAGAACCCTGAATGTGATTTGCACCCTTACAAAAGTGTTTGTGGGACAGTTTGTTTCCTTCCGTGCCTTCCACCATGCCAGGTTAGTGTTTGCTCCTTAGGTTAGGTTTTCCTCCCTTCTGGAAGATGCAGTCAAAAGGTACCCCCTGGGGAGCAGAGAGCAGCTCCCACACACCTACTACGGGGATCTAAACTTTGCTTCCCTGTATCAAGTGAGTTTGTTTTTCTTTTTCTATCTATCAATTGCTCAAATGTAATATCAAATTTTAGGGTTGCACATACCAGAGGGAGAAACTCAGATCTGCTTTGCAGAGTCAAAACACATTGCTGAATCTGAGTTTTATCTAAAACATCAAGGGACTCGGGTTGTGAAGGAGATGAGAGGCCGGGACTGCAGAGACTTTCGTGTGCACCCTTGGACCTTTCCACGGGGTGAGCTCGGTGCAAGGGGACCGAGGGAAGGGCGCACTCCGTTCTAGGACGCGCGGGCTACGCTGTGCCGGGAGTCCTTCGCTGCTCTGAGACAGGCATGGGTCAGAACAGGGCCTGATCCTTGGAATGTGGCAGACAGCTCTGGGCAATAAGGTGTCCTGAGGTTCTATTTGTGGCCACGGTTTTGATATTCTTAGTTTCTGCGGGTAACTAAGGTGGTTAGGGGCTCAGGAATGCGTTATATATCTCAATAGAAACAAGTCCTACAAAATACGGAAAACGGGAAAACGATTAACGATAGATTATCTCCTCTGTTAACTCTTGCGTCCTGTTCTTTTCCCGACCAGATCCCGCGAAGTGGCTCCAGCACGCAGCCTCACCAGGCTGAGGAGCTGCAATGATAGTGAAAGGAAGCATCCGCGATGCAGAGGCTGTGTTCTTTCATTTCGCCTTTCAAATCATTTTAAACTTTTCGTCATTAGAGTATTAGAGTCACATTAGATTATTAGGGTCTCTTTGTACAAAATGTAGAAAGTACTCAAAAGCAGAAAAAGCAAGTGTTGCCAACAATCTCATCACCCAGAATAACCACAAGTGTTCCTCCTCCCCCCATATTTTAGTTTTACTTTACCACCTTCCCGTACCACAGAAAACTGCACGGAGAAGAACTGGTTAAAGTATGGATATTACAGCAATGGTTAGAAATTTATTGTATAAAACTTAGACGTCTTACCTCCAGTTGGTAATAACAAACGAGCATTTGTAGGTGAAGTTGCAAGAATGGAAGCTGATGTTAAAATATAAGCTGTAGAGATAAGGTAGAGAAGTTACATTAAAACATGCTTTCCATAATTTACACAATAGGAGAAAAAATTTGGTGACTATGCATCTGACAGAGGATTAATACTCAAAGCATGCAAAGAACTCAGCAACTTAAAAAATTTAGCAGTTCAGTTAAAAATAAGTGAATAACCTGAATAGACAGTTCTCAAAAAAAAAAAAAAGGGAAAAGGAAAAAAACGAAGAAATACAGCCAGGTGTACAGTACATTCCCGCACAGCACTACAGGATGCTGAGGTAGGAGGATCACAAGCTTGAGCTCAGCGTGGGCAGTTATTGGCTTAGCAAGAAATTCTCTCAAAATTAAAATTATAACAATAACCACAATTCTAATATTTATAATAATGGTAATGATTAAAGGACTGGGGATGTTGCTCAGTATGAAGGCTCTGGGTTTAGTCCCTAATACTACACACACACACACACACACACACACAGAGACAAGTGGTCAACAAACCTATAGAAAAATGCCCAATATGATCAACCACCAGAGAAACATAAATGAAAACGGCAATGAGATTCCGTTTCACTTCAGTTAGAATGATTATTACTTTTTTTTAAAGCAACAAATATTATTAAGGACATGGAGAAAAAAGCAATTCATGTTCTCTTGATGGGAATATAAAATAGTGTAGCCTCTGTAAAGAGCAATATGATGTTCCTAAAAGAACTAAAAATAAACCTTCTATATGATCCATCTATCCCACTCTGGGTATTCTGCAAATCCAAGGAAAATGAAATCAGTCCACCAAAGGAAATACCTGCACACTCATGCTTCTTACAGCAAAGCACAATAGCTAGCACACAGAGTCAGTCTGCCTGCCTATCAGCAGATGAAGGGTGAAGAAAATGGGGTTTACGTACACTATGAGATATTATTCACCCAGGTTTGCTACCCTGGTTTCATCCTTCCTAATATGTAATACCTATTTTAATAATACTTATTAATCCTTATTAGTTATTCTTAACAAAACTAATGCGTCACAGTAGTGCAGCTGTGTCCGGTACTGCCATGCGCTAAACACTTTGCAGAGTCCTTCGGTTTGACTGTGAGGCATGCGCACCAATATGGGTAATTATTTAACCTATGTTCTGATACCCATCAGACTTTCAGGTGTTGGCCTACACTTAACCCAGTTCTGCCTGCTC
>RJWM01023409.1:0-34345 GCA_004363535.1 Dasyprocta punctata
TAAAATACTTTGTTCAGTTACCAAAGAACGGCCCTACTTTGTTGGACACACGCGGTCCTAATTTAGAAAGGGGTCACCTAGTTAGTATACGTGCACATAAAACGCGAACATCTCCTTAGGTTCCACGTCGAAGGGCAGAGCCGAGCCCTAGCCACGCCCATCCTTGCTCCAGCCCAAGGGTCTCGCGACTTCCTCCACACCCGGGCTGCCCAATTTTAATCCACAGGGGATGACTATTTAACCTATGTGAGTCTGTACATTATTTTTTAAGAGCTGAAACTGCCACTGTGATCGCAAAGAAATCTAGATAACTACGAAAGTTGTAGAGCTCGATCAACGATTAGAAAAGTCAAGGAAACAATCACGGAAACTATCTTTCTGCAACGAAAGTTCCTTCAAAATCTGATGAACACAGGTTAAGTTTCGGGCTTTGTTGACATTACAAGAGCTAGAAGAGAAAAAAACTGAGGTCACTGGGGTTCCTGCGCTTCCCGTCATTACCTCCCCAAAACAATGCACTCAGGAAAAGTTTGCTGCAGCAATGAATTGACATATGTGCGTTCCTGCCGATTCTCTCCTCTCGCCACATCGCGGAAAATATTCCAAGAAGACAGTCAAAAAGAACAAGGACTCACAGCCCCAACGCCGCTCCGAGGAGCCGTCCCACTCCGGGCCGGCGAACCAAGGCCGGGGCCGCTCCTCCCCCCGCCGGGTCCCCGCGGGTCCCGCAGCGCCGGCCGCACCCTGCGGCAGCGCACTTCCCGTCCGCCCGGCCGGCCAGGGCGCGCACGGACAGCGCCGCGCGGCGAGGAAGAGGAAGTGCCGGAGACCCTGCGAGGCCCCCGGCTGCGCGCTTCCACCCGGCGCTCCGGGGCCCGGCCTCACGGGAAGCGCCGTCCCGAAGGACAGCACGGGAAAGCCCAGGGCGACCCCTCACGAGCTGCTTCTTAAAATCCCCGCGCCCCCGGGGCGGCTCGCCCCTGAGCGAGTGAGCGCAGCGCCCGGCCCGGCCCGGCCCGGCCCGGTCCCGGCCCCGGCCGCCCCGCGCCGTCCCTGCCTCTTACCTGGTTTGACCGGTTTGGGAGGCGGCTTCGACATCTCGCTTCCTGGAGCGCGACGCCTCGCAGACCGCGCGCGCAAAGCCCACCGGACACCCCGTCGGCCGGCACCGGGCCGCCGCGTCTCCCGCTGTCAGGCGAGCGCAGCGCTGCGCTCCGTGGGACCTGCCGGGACCTGCCCGCCCCTGGCTGCTCCGAGCGCGGACCCGGCTGAGGCGCGCCGCCGAGGCCCCGCCCCGCCCCGCTCCGCCCCGCCCCGCGGCCGCCGGGCGGCCGGATCGCGCGCAGAGGAGGAAGCGGCCGCCGCCTCGCCATTGGCTACGGAACCAGGCGCGGGGGCGGGGAGAGGGGGAGCGCTCAGCGCGCGCCCTACAGCCCAGCGCCAGAGCCGCGCGGGCGCAAGGCCACGCCCCCTGGAGTCGGGCGGGCGCGGACGCTTTCTGCGGCCCCGCGGGACGAGCTTCTCGGCGCTTCCCGGAGTTTCCCGGAGCCTGGCGACCCCGGTCCGCTCGGCGCGGGGAAGGAGCGGCGCGGCCCCGGTGAGTCCCCGCCTGCCGCGTCGCCGGGTGCGGCCGCAGGTGTGCAGGCCCTCGGGTGCGTGTCAGGCGTCTGGATGGGACTCCGGGCCGCACTGGGCCGGCGCGCGTGCCGGGGCGTCGCTGCGGGACACCGGGGCAGTACCGCACGGAGGACACGCGGCACCGAGGAGCTGGGAGGGAACTCTTTGCCACGCTAGCGGGCCGGGGAAACGGAGCCCCAGACCAGCCACGTCCTGGGGTTCGACAGACACTCGTGTGCGTTTCGGGCGGGAAGCGCAAAGCCGATAGCAGGTTACTTTATAACTGGTTACGGGGCTGGGCCGAATGCTGGCAGGCGGACTTGCTCTGCGCTGAAGCGGGTCCCTTATCGTGCCGCAGGAAGGCCAGGGGCCTGGACGAGCGGGAAGGGTCAGCCACTGGCTGTAGCAGAGCCGGCCGGCCTTGCAGCAGGGGAGCACCGCAAGCTGGACTTGCTGGCTGAGCCGCTGGCGTGGGAATTTCAAGGCTGCTTGCGCTTTATAGTGTCCGAGAAGAAAACACATGAACAATAATTATTTTGAAGAAGTAATATTTTGTGGCACGTGAAAATTGTATGGAATTCGAATTTCAGAGTCCATCGAGCAAGTTTGAACTAGTGCAGGGCCATGCCCGGCTGCTTATAGGTTGTCTGTGCCTGCCTTTTTACTTCCACCGGGGTATTGAGTAGCTACCTATTCGCAAAGCTGAAAACATTTCCCGTCTGGCACTTTATAGAAAAAGCTGGCCCAGCTCTGACCTAGCACACTGAGTGTCAGGGGTCACTGGAAGGCAGTTCAAATGGCAGAGTCAGCATTGTAAAGCTAAAAATGAGTGTCTGGGGGGAAAGAACTGTTGTGTAAGAGCCTGCTTAACACGAAGCTTCAGATTTTCAGCTAAAAAAAAATAATTCTAACTAGGAAAGGGCATGGATTATGTTTGTGGAAACTCCAGCACCGGGAATTTCTGTATTTACGGAAAGTGGGGAAAGTTTAAACAAGTAGGAAAACACTGTCTTGTTTGGCAGAAGAATAGGCAAAATATCTGTCTACTAAAATAAATGAGCGAGAAGTCCTAAAAGCATTTCACTCTTTAAAAGATCAGACCACCCTTCAAACACATTTGAAAAGCACGTTTTGTTTGCAGTTGTCATCTTTCAGACTATTACTATGTTGGGGAGTTACTCTCTTCCTTACAAAGTGCTGACTTACCACATGCCCTGTGGAACAATTCTGTGGTTAAAAAAAAAATCCAAGAGTTAATAGTGAATTCTATTAAGCATCAACATACCAGTTATGAGAGAAAAAAATCAACGTTTTACTCAGTGAAAAAATAAAAGTTAAATATTAAATGAATATGAAAATGACTCATTTTGGGTTTGCTGTTGATTGCCCCAGTCTGTCCAACCCCCTTGCACATATTCACTGCTGCTGAGGAAAACTTTGCACACACTGGGAAAATAAACTACATAAATGTTCTGTGAGATTGGAAGTGGCACATATATCCTAGCAATAGGGTGCTCTTCATCACAAACTTTAAACTTGGTGTTTAAATAGTTTTTGTTGTAGTCAGGGGTTCTAGGGAAAACAGTTGCATACAGGACACAGAATTTAAAACACTGTTTTATGATGGTCACCCAGAGCTAAACACAAGAAAGTGCAGGAAAATCTGTCCACAACACTAAGACCCAGAATATTCAGCCGAGGGCCTGGATCCCACAGCAGTGTCCTGTAAGAGTCCAGCTAGAGACCCAAAACACATGACAATGGCTCCCACAAATCCAACTGGAGATCTAAGAGCCCACGATAAGGACTCACGCCTGTCTGTTTTACGGTTCTGTGCTGGAAAGGCCAAAGGTCAGCGGTGGAAGCTGGAAAGTCTATGCCAGCGGGGTGAACTGAGGGCTCTACAATGAAGCCAAGATGTCACACTCAAAATAAGGACCAGAGCGCCCCTGAAGAGAACACAGCCTTCCTCAGCGGCAGCGAGGTCCTGAGCTCCTCTGATGATAATGGCCAAATCCATATCAGGGAAGCCAGCATGACAAGCTCCTCCAGCACACATCTTCCCCTCTGGAGCCAGGAAGCAATGCTCAGTGTGAGGAGCAGAGCTCCCCCAAGGTGAACCACCATCAGCAATGAGGTCCCGAGCTCCTCTGATGATAATGGCCAAATCCATATCAGGGAAGCCAGCATGACAAGCTCCTCCAGGAGAATCAACGGCTCAAAACAGCAACACTTAGGAGAACCCACAACGCCTCGCTCTTCTTCTCCACGTCTCTATTTATGCTGGCAACTTTCCTCAGGTGGGCCATCTACACTCAGCACCATGCCGATTTAATTCAGCTGGTGCTAAGGTGACCGCCAGTTTTTAACCCATAAGAGTTTTTAAAGAAGGAGCGAGATGTGATGTGGAGGTAGACAATGCCAGGCCTCCGCTTGAAGCTCTGTTGAGGCAACCCTGTGAGTCCCTCACTGTTTTTGAAATTAGATGGTTTCCAGGATGCATAGACCCACCCCTCCATACCCTCACTGCTCAGACCAGCCACCTACCTTTTCCCTGCCCAGCCCAGTTCCCCAGCCCTCCCACTTTGTCATCTGTTCATCGCTACACATGCCTGACTGCTGTGGGCAGGCCTGGATGCTAGCCAGCTCAGAACTAGGGGTACCTGCTTAGTTAAAACTGGTTTTTCTATAGAAGTTCACTCCCCTTCTTGCCCCCAAGAATTTTTTAAGTAGGTTCTTGTGTTTGTTGTTGTTGTTTTGTACCAGGGATCGAACCACAACCTCGAGACTGCCAGGCAGGCGCTTAGGCCACTGAGCTAAATCCCTGGCCCTATTTTTTGAGACAGGGTCTCACTATGCAGTTCAGGCTGGCCTTGAACTCACTTTGTAGCCCAGGCTGGTCTCAAACTCACAGTGATCCTCCTGCCTCAGCCTCCCAAGTGTTGGAATTAAAAGCATGCACCACTACGCCCGACTTTTAAATTGTTGACTCCTCTCACTCCTGGTTTTCTGAATTGCTACAGTTCCCACACAAGTGTCGCCCTTACACTGCCACAGTGGAGCTACAGCTGTACTCATTATTTACATGCTAGAGAACTGATGCGTCCTCCTCACGTGTGTGCACAGGTGTCACAGTTAGAAGGGGGAAGGGGGGCTGGCAGTCCTTTCCATTCAGTGCGCACAGCAGATACCGTGCCCATGAATAATGCATCAGTAGGAATGACGTCAGTGATGCACCCATCCCGGCAGCTAAGCTAGCGCATGTGCAACACCCTTGCTGTGCTGCTGGCAATCAAGTGTCTGTCACAGCTCCCAACGACGGGAAGATGCGAACTTCGCTGATTCAGTTCATTCCTGGCTTTCCCAGTCGCTAGCTGTCTGATCTTGGGCTTATCCAGTTGGGGCCAGTTTCCACCTCTACAAAATAACCAAGTGATTGCTAAGCCTGTATTTCTCTATGCTTGGGTTTTTGCCCCAACAAACTATCCAAAATTAAATGAGATGGGAACAACGAATGATAAAATTTTGCAATTTTTTTTTCAATTTGCTCAGTGAGGGCACCAATCTACTGCCTACCATCTAGTGACATGATTTCATGAGAGAAAGCTCAGTTATCACCAAGAGAGAAAGCCAGATCCCATTTCAAGATAAAGGGCCGTGGATCCCTACCCAAAAAGAACTGTCAAAAATAAAACAAAATAAAATGCAAAAGCAGAAAAACTACACAAAAACTTATTTTATAGTCATTGAATGCAGTTGATCCCTTGATCCACATTTGGATGGAGGTGCATATTCAACAGTGCGACACCAGGTGAAACTCAGATATCCAACTCCTGCTGCTTCGCTTCTATCACAGTCTTCGACTGCCATTTCCCACAGGCTGCTAACGAAAACCTCAGCTGCATACTGAGTTGCTCAGGCCAGGTTTGAATTTAGGATTCTCTGTGTTCTGGGTAAGCTGAGAAGCAGCTAAGGCAATGCAGACCTCTCCTCATCAGGCTATTCCTCTTCAGGGAGGCCTGGGACGGGAATGGGGAGCCAGCAGCCCCCCACTTCCGGCTGTACACCCCTCCTGAACAAACAGACAGAAAGAGCAGCTTCAGTCAAGAGTGAGCATGCAGAACCCGGTTCTCAGGGTCCCTGCAGCACACCCCAGTTTTTCACTTAGCCTGGGATTTGCTCCAAGGGCCACTTTGCTGAAGCCTCGTGGCCTAGTGAAATGCCCTCTGCCCCCAGACCAGGAGTCCACGAAACAGCCTGTGGCTTAAGTCTGACCGCCTGCCTGACACTGGCAGTTTCATAACAGAGACCTCTAGCTTAGAAATCTAGATAAAGGAAAGCCAGACGCGGTGGCGCACCCCTGTAATCCCAGCACTTAGGAGGCAGAGACAGGAGGATCGTTGCAAGTTCGAGATTGGCCTGGACTACAAAGTGAGCTCAAGGCCAGCCTGAACTGCATAGTGAGACCCTGTCTCAAAAAGACAAAAAGGAAAGAAAGAAAAGAAATGTAGGTAAAGGAAATGTTATTCCAAGTAGAGTGAAATTCCATTCCCATCATGAGCAGGTTTATATTAACCCCCCCAAAAAAAGCACTCAATTATGATTATATATCTTAGTTATCACAAATTTTGGTGAAAATTTTCTTTTTCTATTGTTGTGTAAGTCCCAGTGTAATAACTCAGATTAGACTTCTTAGCCCAAATAGCCTCAACTATTTACTGTCTGGTCCGTTTCTGAAAGAATTTGCCTCACCAGCCCCTAGACCTAGGGAAGGGTTAGGAAACAGTGCTATAAAAGGACATTGGCTTGTGTTTCCCTCCAGCTAGCAGCGACGTGCTTCCTCTTTCTGGAGGGGAGAGAAGAGGCTACCTCTTAGGCCTCCCTGCTGCTGGGAGAACTGGCCACCTGGCGACTGAATCTTCAGGCGAAAGGACCCTGACCAGGAGGCAGCTGAAACCCTAGACCCCGCTGTGCCTGGCAAGCCTGGAAAGAGACCCAAGGGGGTCCGTTCCCTCCACGTGGCTTGGCAGTCCCTGAGCCCCAATCAGCTGCGGTCACTTTACAGTAGGCTGTCTGCCTGAAGCTGTCCCAACCGTGGGAAATGCGGGCTGGGGTCATCAAGCCACCACTATCGTCATCCTCGATTTACTGCTGCTGCGAATTCAGGGTCACCTTCTCACCTCGCTTGACAGCTCAATGGTACACATTCTTTTTTTTTTTTTAATTCTAGGGAATATTAGGAAGACGTGATTTTCAAAGCCAATTATGAAAGCATTTGTCATCGGAATTGGCGGGTGAGTAATTTTAGTACAAGCAGCTGTTCAAGATACTCTGGATAGGCTAGGTATGGTGGCGCACACCTGTAACACCAGCATTCTGGGAGGCTGGAGCAGAAGAATCCTAAATTGAAGCCCAGCTTGAGCAACTAGGTGTCTCAAAATATAAAAGAAAATGGGCCAGAGATATAGCTCTGTGCAAAGACCGCTATCTCAATCCCCAGTACCAAAAAAATACAAATAAGATAAAAGATACTTAGGTGTCCAAGTGGTATTTTCATGGGAATGTGGAGGGGCTGGAGGGACAGGGGAGCTGTGGGCTTCCTGGAGTCGCAGCGAGGAGCAGATTGTTGCTGCCTAAATGCTAGCAGGAGGGGAAAGAGAAAAGAATGGGCAGTGTCTGTCCACCGCAGCTAATACCAGAGGGAGGGCGACTAGACTCTATCTCAGGGTAGTTCACTCCTCATACAGGTGGTCCTCCGGCACGGTGTAAGAGAAAATCAATGGTTTTCTTCCTTTTATGCCCAGCTTTGGGCATGCGGAATAGAGACAGCCTCACTTCCGCTCCTTTTCCCCGTATGCGCGATGACCTGCTCCTGTCCTAAGGGGCCGGGAATGTAGCCAGAGGCAGCGCGCGTGCTTTCCACGCAAGGCCCAGGGTTTCATCCCCAGCCCTAACCGCCCCCCAAAAAAGGCCTAATTTATGTGGTGCTCTCGTGCTGGGTAGCAGAAGCTGGTGTGCAGATGTTACACTCGCGGCCCCTGAAGAGAACTGCATTTGTTTTGCTACATTGTTACGTTCCTCTTCTAAATACCTTCGCATCATGTGGGGCCCATTAATAAAATATTTGACTCAGAATTTGAAAGTAGGTAACTTGAGGGAGCTCCTTCGTCCTGTGATTGTATTCCGTTATTTGGGAAATCGGCATTTAGACATAAAAGAGCAAAATGGGTGTCAGAACCTGCTTGGCTTTGCCGACTGTGTGGGCGGACCCCAGCCAGCTTCAGGGCCCTCGGCAGTGCTGCTCCTGCGCCCCTTTCTCCCCGCAGGGCCGCCCCCCCCAGCTCTAGGCGTCACCCTCATTCTGCACGCAGTATTTTCCTTATCCTGCTCTGCCGGTCACCTTCCCACACAGCCTGGCTCACCTCATGAACGTGTCAGTAGTTCCCAACTCTTTAGAATGAAGCCTACATATTGTGCTACATGAGGGCTATGGATAAATCAGAAACAAGGTTACTGGCTGAAGAGCGGGCAGGCGCCAGGAGAGGTTTGGTTCAGTTCAGTGATGTCTCCCAGGACTGTTTCCGTCTCCCCTCCTCCCTCCCTCTCTCTCATGGGCTTCCCTTCAGGGTTTGGCTCCCACAGCACCTTTTGCGACCTTCGTGTTTTGTCACTAGGGGAAGAAGTGATCTCTGTCCCGCCAGGTCATGGGTGTCCCCTTGACTGGACCTGCGTGGCCCACAGCCCCTCGGCCACCGTGCAGAGGCAGGGTACCTGGGTCGGCTGGGGCGGGCAGGGCCTGTCCTAGAGTGGAGAGTGTCGGCCCCACATGGCCACGGCAGGAAGAGGCCTGGAAGCCAGCGTGGCAGCCCTGGGTCGCCCTCCCCTCAGTGCTCCAGTTCGGCCGCTGTCTGGAAAGCAGCCTCACGTCTTCCCGCCGCGTGCGGCAGCCCCGGCCCCGACCCCAAGGAAACCTCCTTTCCGCTTCTCAGCAGACACCGTGGTTTCCCCCAGAGCCACTGCTCCTGGGACGCGCGTGCCAGACTCAGCCGTGCGGGCTTCCACGTCTGCCTGTCCTTCCTGCAGACCCGCCTCGTGCTGACTTTCCCTTGCTCCAGCTGTTTGCTGCCCTCAGAGGTCATCATTCACTGGAAACTGCAAGGAAATTTTAGAGGTTCTGAGGGGATGCAGAATTCCTCCTGAAGATTTAAGGCATGTATAAAAATGTTTGTTTCCGGAAATAGGGTTGATTTGATTTGATTTGATTTGATTCTGGGATTCAACCTGAGCTTCAAGACCCTAAGCATGTCCTCTACCACTGAGCAACACCCCGTGCTGGGGACAAGGCCTGGTCACCTTCCTCGGATGCTCAGAGTTCCACAGAGCCCCATCTTAGTTAGCAGTGGACTTTGTTTAGCATCTCTGTAGCTGACTAGTTGTTGTCTTGAGCAGTTTTGTTAGTAAATAATTTTTCAATCCCTAGTTCCTCAATTGTAATATGGCAATATCAGTATCATCTGCCAGTTCTCCAATCATCGCGGTAATAACGGGGACCCTTTTCATTTGTGCGCACCATAGTGAGGGTACCCGTGTTTACTGTCTACTGTGCGCCAAATTCACTCAAGTATGGACTTTCAGTGTGATATAAGACATTTTACTTTAAGAGGAAAAATAGTTACAACGGCCCTTAGCCAGGACGCCCTGCTCCAGAGCTGCTGCCCCTGCGGGTCGCCCCTGCAAGCCCCGGGCCCGACCAGTGCCCGGCGTCACGAGCTCCACACTCCACTCCGGTCTGCGCAGCCCCTGTCCTGCCCGAGCGCCGCCTCTGCTCCGGACCGAGGGCCCGAGATCTGCGGATGCTTCCGCAGCGTCTCAGGAAAGTCACGTACCTGAATAGAAAAGCTACTGGGTTCCTGTGGAAGTTAGTTTTAAGCATATAGCTTTTATGTAGTATTTTTTGAAATCTGGAGTTGTTACTAAGATGGACATTGTAACTAATGGTTAACGGCAGTTGATTTTCATATGGATTTGCTGCTATTAAGAAAAAGTTAAAACAATATTCTCATTAACATCCACCTTTTCCTGTTTTCAAGAAATTATCCATATATTATTCAATTATACATTGTAAGGTGAAATGGAAAGTCTTGTGAATCAAGTTTCTTCTACTTCAGGGGGGTAAGCTACTTAGGTGACTGTATACAACATATACTTTTGATGAATAAATCTTTTATTTTTCCTTTTCTAGAGTATAAACATTGATATTGACTTCATTGGGATTAAGCACAGATTCTTGCAAATAGATATGCAGTCAGGAGGTTTGTGCTGTGGATATTTTGTGATATGGTGAAATATTGAAACTTTTTCAGAATACTGCTTTATGTATAATGCACAAAGTAAAATGCAGGTATACACAGGAAGCCAGTAATATTGAAACAGTCATAAATGTATTAAAAAGTTTGTAACACTGTGACATACACCCTTAACGTAATAATAACTACCAATATCCAGTGGTAAATCTAAAAACTGCCATAAATTTAAAATAATAATGAACATCAGCGATAGCCCCCAGATAATCCTCTTCTACTGCAATGCATGTAGAAAATATGTATAATTTCTGTTGAGGACAGTATCACAGGTACTAGTAATACTACAACAGCTTATTTAGCTTATTTTATTTTATTACTTACATTTGCAGTTAAACAAAAGGATGCATTTCTGTTAGAATTTAGCAAAATTAAGATGTAACTTCTTTCCCATTCAAGTTCACAAATACCCTGAGTGCTGCCACAGCCCATTTGGAGGTGGCTGAGCCCAGGTTTAAACTTCCTTGAATAAAAGACTGAACAGAGAAGTACGGCTCTCGGTGCCGGAAAACAGGACAACCGGAGGAGGCGCAGGTTGGGTGCTTGTTCTGGGGGACAGATCGCTGACCTGATGTGATAAGCGGACTGGGAGGTGCAGAGCTGGTGGGTGTTGTGTGTGTGTGTGTGCGCGCGCGCGCAGCATCGCCCAGGAAATGTGACGTCCTGACGGAAAGGACCGTAGCAGCCACCCCTTTTCCTTGACCACCGTGTGTTAGGACGGATCACAGCCGCTGCCCACATTTTGCACACTTGCATTGAAAGGGGCTGTGTCGCGTATGATTCTCGGGTGCTTTGCCCTAGACCAGTGATTGTGCTTCAACACACTATTTGTATTCTCAAGGCTTAGTACCCAGTTCACCTCCCAGTCGTTAGTTCCTGTCTCCTCTTTTGTCCCCAGTTGATTTCTTACCATTCAGTGCGTTTTATCTGGCAGTGCCTGTGGTCTTACCAGCAGGCAAGGCAAAATCTATCAGGAGAGGGAACTATTCTTAAGCACAAAGCAGCGTTTTAAATATCCTTTTCAAGAAAATGATTTTTAAAGCCGGGCAAGGTGGCACACACCTTTAATCCCAGCACTCGGGAGGCTGAGGTAGGCGGAGCGTTGTGAGTTGGAGGCCGGCTTGGGCTACAACGCGAGTGCGAAGCCGGCCTGAGCTACATAGTGCGACCCTGCCTCAAAAAAACCAGGGTTGGGAGTTTGGCTCAGTGGCTTAAGCACCTGACCCGGCAGGTGTGAGGCTGTGAGTTTGATCCCCGGTGCCGCAAAAAAAAAAAAAAAAAGAAAGAAAGAAAATGATTTTTAAATGTTTCCTGTTTCTTTGTGCATTATTACTTTCTGTTTTTTCTTTGGAGGATAGTGTGACAAATGGTGGAAAGACAACGCTGGCTAAGAATTTGCAGAAACACCTCCCAAACTGCAGCGTCATATCTCAGGATGACTTCTTTAAGGTACTCCTAAAACTTATTAGATAACGTGTTGTAGCACAAGAATGTCTAGTGACAGTTCATTGAGTAGCATCTGAAAAGGCTTTGCTGAGTGGCTGCCTTTTGTACTAAAGGCCGACTGAGTAACAATAGAGTCGTTTACCCACTAGATGGCGCCATCTGTCAGCACTGATCTTTGAGCTTCATCATCAAAAACATTTATCTCCTTGTTCTATACATGCATTATTTTTGCCCTTCCCATGGTTTTGATGAGTTCTTTATTATTTTTCCAGCCGGAGTCCGAGATAGAGAAAGATAAAAATGGATTTTTGCAGTATGATGGTAAGTAGATTAGCGTCTCAAACATTACAAGCTCATGTTCATTTTCTTTTTCAAACCAGAGTTTGTTTATGAAGACAGTCTTTAAAGTGTTTTAATATGGCTTTTTACTTTAAATCTACTTTTGTAGATGTCTGTGTGATTTATATTCAGCTATTTATTTTTTTATGAGTACATCTTTGCAAGACATAATGGTTACAGTTACTGAGAATTGGTTCGTACACGTCACACCGCTAGTTCTTCTTTTGTCCCCTCTCCCCACCCTCTGTGCGCCTTCAATCCCTTGGTCCCTTTACCAATTGCAAAAGCAAATATTTCCATTTTTTTCTCTCAATTCTTTTTTTCTCTATCCCCATTAGCCCCCTTCATCACTTGTGCCCCTTCCCATGTGAAAAAGATCTCCTTGGTTCCTATTACCGTGTATTTGATTCTTTATTTATGTTGAGTTTCTCATACAAGAGTAGCCACGTAGTAAGCTTAAGCTTGTATGCCTGATTTATTGCACTTAATATTGTGCTCTCAAGGTCCATCCATTTATCTACAAATGCCTCAAGGTAAGTGGAATAATTTCCCCAGGTTTGTATTTAAGACTGAACACATAGGCATGATAGGTTTTGTTCTGAAGGCAGGGCGAGGTAGGTGCGTCCCCTCTACTTATCCTTGCCCTTCTCTTAAATAACTCACTGTCTTTGCCTCGCCTCACCCGAGTGTCTCACCAGGGCAGACTCTAAGCATTTATCCCCTCAGCTTTTCCTCCCAGTAACCAAAGCACCTGGAAGTTTATCTTTTTCTTTTTGCTGCTCAGAATGACTTAGGAATATTTTTAGATGGATTCACTCCATTTCCTTGCCCCCAAGCTTACACAGTTTTAAAGCCAAAGGATTAAAGTCTTATCAGAAAACATTTATTTTCCTGTAAAGAATACCATGGTATTAGATTATGTAATACTTAATGATCTAATTAACTTAGAATTAAAGAGATGATCATTGAGTACTTACACAGATTAGCAACAGAGGGATCTCTTAAAAAGTCATAGAGTACATTTATTTTTAATTTTGAGGGCCTTGGAGGGGAAACATTACATAACAGCTATAACAGACACTTGATCTTTTTTTTTTTGTTTTTTTGTTTTTTTGGCGGGACCGGGGATCGAACTCACAACCTCACACCTACCAGACAGGCGCGTAAGCCACTGAGCCAAACAAACTCCTGGCCCAAGGTTTTTGAGGCAGGGTCGCACTATGTAGCTCAGGCCGGCCTCGAACTCACAACACTCCTCCTACCTCAGCCTCCCGAGTGCTGGGATTAAAGGCATGTGCCACCACGCCCAGCTTAGAAAATATTTTTAACTGAGTAATAATGAAAAAATGTTTCAAAATGACTAGGACTTCTGGTTCTCGCCAAGATGGATTAGCCCTGTATCTCACTGATCCTCCCTCTTACAGCCAAAAACCTTGGGCATAATACAGTGTACAGCAAAGGAAGGCTGCCAGGTAGACAGTGAGGAGGCGGTGGATGTCGGAGCGACCTGGCTGTCAGTCCCTGGGGCCAGCTTTCTGCCTCCCAGCTACTCGGGATGCGGCGCTGGGGAAGTGTGCCTCATAGAACCGGGCACAGCCGAGTCCCTGCACCAGAGGACCAAGGATGGGCCAGCAGAGCAGAAGATCTTTTTTTATGATGTCCCGCCTGCTTTAGCCAAATGCAAAGGGAAAACCCTGCTTCCCTTCCACTGTTAGTAGAGCCAAGTGGAGACCGGTGCTTCTGACCCACTTAGCACCGGCGAGTCGGGGCGTCCCTGGAGCCAACAGGGCACTGAGCTTCCAGCCTCCCTGGCAGCACGTGGGCTGCTTATGTGGCTGGAGGCTTTGCAGGCCGCACCCCACCCTCCTCACCTCCTCACCGAGGCCGGGAGAAGGCTGCGCTTTCAGAGGAAGCTGAACCAGCAATCTCTCTCCCCTTCCCCGCTCTGGGCCCACTCTCTCAGGGTCACAGGAGCAGCAGAGCAGGGAGAAGCTGAACATCCCCGTCACCTGAGCCCACATGCCACACTTCAGCAAGGCGACCACTTACACAGGAGATTCAGTAGGGGCCTGAGCTTCCTCACTCAGCACCTCACAAGACACAACTGAAAATAATTTGCCACACCAGCGACGACAAGGAAAATCTCAGCTTGATTTGGGAAACAGCAGTCAGTGGACGTCAATACCACAAGACACAGATGTCAGAATTATCTGATGAGTTAAAGCAGTGTTATCAAAAGGTTTCAATAGCCAATTGCAAACGTGCTTGAAACAATAGAAAAGTTAGAAGGCCTCAGCAAAGAAATAGAAGATATTAAGAAAATAAAAATTTTGGAACTGATAAAATATGGTAGCTAAATATTAAAAACTCATTAGATTAAAACTCAGCAGCAGAATAAAGGTGACTGAGGAAAGAAGCAGAGAACTTGACAGAATCACAGAAATTTTTCTCAACAGTGGAAGACTGGGAAGGACAGAAATGTGGAACAATAAAAAAAGATCTGCCGGGCGTGGTGGCACACGCCTTTAATCCCAGCACTCGGGAGGCTGAGGTAGGCGGAGCGTTGTGAGTTGGAGGCCGGCTTGGGCTACAACGCGAGTGCAAAGCCGGCCTGAGCTACATAGTGCGACCCTGCCGCAAAAAACCAGGGCTGGGAGTTTGGCTCAATGCCTTAAGCACCTGCCCTGGCAAGCGCGAGGTTGTGAGTTCAATCCCCGGTGCCGCAAAAAAAAAAAAAAAAAGATCTAACATTCACATCATTGGAGTTTGAGAAAGAAGAGAAAGTGTAGTACTAAAAAAATACTCAAGTAATAATGAAGTAGTTTTGCTGGGAGTTTGGCTCAGTGGCTTAAGCGCCTATCTGGCAGGCATGGGGCTGTGAGTTCAATCCCTGGTGCCACAAAAAAATAAATAAATAAATAAATTTTAAAAAAATAATGAAGTAGTTTTTAAATTTGATACAGGACAAAAATCTATGAATCTGAGTGATCCTCAAACAGGTTAAGCAAGAATGAGCAAGAAAAAAATAGAAAAGGCACGCATACCAAATATCAAAAGTGAAAGAGGTAATACAACTACAGATCCTGTGAATTTTGAAAAGGTACAGATATTATGAACACTCTTACAAAACAAATTAGAAAACTTCAATGAAATTGATCATCTAGAAAAAATAACACCAGGTCACTTATAAGGTTAACAGTTTAAAGAGAAAATGTTAATAGTTCTATATATATTAATTAAACAATACTTTTAAAACATTCCAGTTAGAAACAAAAAAAAAAGAAAAAACCTCTGACCCCCGTAGATTGATTTAGTAGTTCTGGAGTACCACCAAGAACCTGTGTTTCTGAGAAATCCCCAGTTCTGGTCTGGGGATGTACTTTGAGAATAACTGATGCAGGCTCATCTTCTGGAATCACAAATATTTATATGCATTTAAAATGGAATATTTTTGTCATAATACTTTAAAGTATTTATCTACAACAGTTCTTCTATATCAAAAATGTTAGCTCTCTGCCACATGTACCATAGATATTTTCCATAGCAGGTCACTTATCTTTCAAACTTAGCTATAGCTATTTTTTCTTCTACAATTTTTATTTTGCATATAGTCAGTAAAGACTAGAAATGATAAAGCAAATTTAGCCGTAAGTTTATGATTGGCAAAGTTAGAAATACAGCCATGAAGTTCATTGTGCTTTACTGTCTCCTTTTATATACGTTTAAAACTTTCCATAATAAAGTTGTTTCAACCATACTTCATACCAGTATTATTGGTGTTAGATGATCATTATTAGAGTTTAAACTGCCTGCCTAACACGTTTGTTATTAGGTGACCTGAAAGGCAGATAAATGACGCTGTTGGACATTTACTGAACCCAGGATAGACTCATCACAAAAAGCTGCATCACAAAAAATTCATCGTGCTGATTTCATGTTTTTCGTGTTTCTGAAGTGCTCGAGGCGCTTAACATGGACGAGATGGTGGCAGCCATTTCCTGTTGGCTGGAGAGCCCAGGACACTGTGTGGGAGCCACAGCTGGCCGCAGTCCGGAGGAAATTCCCATTCTCATCATTGAAGGTTTCCTTCTGTTTAATTATAAGTAAGCATCCGCGCCGTGATGCCGCCTCTGAGGGAGTGGGGAGCCACGCTCACCTCACTAACTCTGCTCCCGCCCTAGGCCCCTCGATCATCTATGGAACAGAAGCTATTTCCTGACCGTCCCCTACGAGGAGTGCAAGAGGAGAAGGAGGTGAGTCTGGAAATCGTCTTTATGGGTTGTGATTTTAAAACAAAATGTCCTGAAAGTGAGGAGGGCGACATTGGCCGGCAGCACATGCGGTCGCTTTTCAGACCGGGCGAGTGGCCATCCACGTGGAGTGGCGCACGTCGTTCCTCAGGGAGAGAGACTTTCCATCCGCCTGTGGGACTGGTTTTCCCTGGAGCTCCGGAGGAAGCGGCCCTGTGTGATGATGATTTCAAGTTGGTGCACCTGCATTCTGTGCAGCGACAGGGAGCCCCCATGAGTTTGGAGCTTCATCCGACATAGCGGGGTCTCTGTCGTTGTCCACACTGGCTCTTACGGGAAGAAAGATAGTTATGAATGATAGTGAGTTACAAAATTAATCTTTATGTTGGAGAACTAAATTCATTTTACCGTCTTTGTAAACTGCCATGAGCGTTTATCCTGTTCACATTTCATCTTGGATTTTCCCCTTGTCCTGAGCATTATTATTTTGCTTTATACATTCTGTATTCCTGGCAACATGAATTTTCCTTGGTGTTTTGACAGTACCAGGGTCTACGAGCCCCCGGATCCCCCTGGGTACTTTGACGGGCACGTGTGGCCCATGTACTTAAAGCACAGGCAAGAGATGGACAGTGTCGCCTGGGAGGTTGGTGAGTGCTCTCCTCCCATCGTGGGGGGCCCTTCATGTCTCAAAGCGCATTAACCAAAGGACTTGGGAACCATTCTTCTCGTGTAGAGGATTGTAAAAGGATACTCTAAGCAGGAGTCTCCGGGTTCACCTCTTCTACAACAGGTTCTGCAGGTTTTTATTTCTCTAAAACTGCTTCTTTCCATTTTATTAAAATCATATAGAGACCAGGGGTATAGCTCAGTGGCACAGCGCCTGCCTGGCAAGCATGAGATTGTAAGTTTGATCCCCAGTACAAAAAAAAACAAAAAACAACAAAAAAAAAATATATATATATATATGTTTTCAGAGCCTGGAGAATTCTGATTCACCACATATATGGCAGGGTTCAGCCCAGTGCATGGCTGAAGCAGCTTCGCAAGCCAGGCATTTGGGTACACACCTGTGGTGCCAGCACTCAGGAAGTTGAGGCAGAAAGATCACCGCGAGTTCCATTCCAAGGTCCGCCTGAACTACACAGACAAGACTCCCTGTCTCTACAGACAGACAAAAAAGAAGTTTCACATACCCTAGATGCAGAAATTGGAGAATTACTCCTTAAGTCCCTCTTTTGGGCAGACAACTCTTCACTTCTCCTAAAGTGCTGTATATCTGTATTGTTTAAATTTCTTCCTTTCTTTCCTTTCTCTTTTACTTGAATAATTTTCAGAGCAGCTGATGTGGATTTCCCTGTAACAAACCAAATGTTCGACCTATTATACCTGGCTACCCCCTTTTTTATCTTTAATTGCTATTAATCTCTTCTTTAAATTATGGTTGTAGGTCCTTTGGTTAAACCTGCTGGAATTTGCAAGAGCTGCCGGGTGCCAAAGTAAGCATCTTTTGTTACTACCCTTTCCTTCCCTCCGCAGTGTACCTGGATGGAACCAAGTCTGAGGAGGACCTCTTGTCAGAAGTGTATGAAGATCTGAAACAAGAACTAGCAAACCAAAGTCCAAGCACTGTCCTAGCAAAGTGGGTGGTGAAGGACGGACAGCCAGGAAAATAGTTCTTCAGATATGCCAGGATGGGATTGTATTCATCCATTCTTTGCTTTGAGGGTAATTTAGAAGCAGAAATTCAATATGGAGTGGGGTGTGGTGGCGCACGCCTTTAATCCCAGCATTTGGGAGGCTGAAGTAGGCGGAGCATTGTGAGTTCCAGGCTGGCTTGGGCTACAACGTGAGTGCAAGGCCAGCCTGAGCTACATAGTGCGACCCTGCCTCAAAAAATCAGGGCTGGGAGTTTGGCTCAGTGACTTAAGCACCTACCCTGGCAGGCGCGAGGCTGTGAGTTCGATCCCTGATGCCGCAAAAAAAAAAAAAAGGAAAAAAATTCAGTGTGGGTGTGAAGACTTGATTATTTTGTCAGGGTATTTTTAGGGGTGAAAATACTTATCCTTTGTTCTCTCTCTGTGTTACTTCTCTTAGTGATATTTATGCTGTTTATTTTAAAATTTTGGTAGATGGCTGACCCAATGAGACTGATATTATCCTGTTGGCAAAATGAAATTGAAATGCTGATGATTTTAATATTTATAGAGCTCCCCTTTTCCTTTACTCCCTTAAATGTTTCCTTTAAAGTTTATATTTCTCACATACCTCAGAAATGAGCACAAGATTTTAAAAATGACTTCTGTCTCTTTAAAGTTAGACAGTTCTTTTTGCAAGAGTTGAGAAATCCTCCTAAATCCAACCTAAGTAAAAAGTACAGAGGTGGCAGCGGCTTCAGGCTTGGCTGGATTGAGGAACTCAGAGGGCGTCCTCAGCACTCTGCTGCGTTCTGGTGGAGTTTATTTTGAAGTAAGCTTCCCTCCACTGAAAGACAGATTAGCCTCTTTTCAGCATCCTCATCGGCCCTATAGCCCAGTGTGAAAAGATAGTTAACCCTTTCTCAGATTGTATATGAGTGAATAAATGTCAGTCGGGCTGTAGAAGACAGGAAGGTTTTTAAGTCATTCTCGCCACTTTTGCATATATGTAAGATTATTTTAAAATTATCTTTTTTTTGTGGCGTAGAGGTTGAACCCTGGCCCTTCTCACATGCTATGCGTGCGCTGTACCACCGCGCTGTAGTCCCAGCCTTCAACAGTTTCTTAAGAAGTAATTTCCCATTGTAGCTCAGCTGAAAAGGCCCAGGGAAGTTGCCACTTGGGTTGCATGGCTTGCTAGACCCATCTCTGTCGCCAGGACGTGGCATACCCTGCTTGGGCATCACGACGTACAGGTCCCATCCTGTAAATATCCCACCTGAAACCTGATTTTTAAAATTTCCCAGCAGGAAGGCAAGGTAGGCAGTAGAAACCAAAAGAAGAAAAGTGAAGAAGCGTTTTGGAAAATCTAGCTCCTGATGTATTTGAACTACATGCATTAAAGGGCTAACCAGGCCAAACGAAGTTCTTAGCTGACCCAAGAAAAGACAATCTGCATCACCCCAGATTGAAGACTGTTACGTGGTTTGGTGGAAGCAGTTGCACTAGCGCAGTTACTGTATCTCTTAAAATAATTAGATTCCTTGTGTGTTCAGTAAATTTCTCCCCGGCCTGGGGAACTGAACCCGTCAGGACAGCCCATTGACCCCAAACACTCCTGATTAAAAATCAATCATTCGTGGAGGCATGAAACTCTACAGAGAAATTTTAGGACCATTTTAAAATTCCTTCTTGCAAGTAGAACCAATAATCCTTGACAGCTCTCCCCCCAACCCCTTGTCATTTCTTGCTTGGATGGAAGATGGGTCTCCCATCACGAACCTTGGGACACCGACTGAAGCAGATACCAAGCATGTGGCGGTGGGACAAGGGGCTGAGCCTTCATAAATTACTGCCCCTGAGCCAGTGTCCTGCTCTGAGAACTACCAGTGCCCCACAGGTGGCTTCCCAGTGCGTTTCAGCTGTTGGCCTTCTGTGCTGTATTCTAGGCAATGGTCAGCAGTTGGTTCCAATTCTCCTTTAATGGCCAAGACACACACTGGGGTTCGCTTAATCCTGTACCTATGAATAAAGATGAGTGGGGCCTTGGTTATGTAGCTCAGGTAGTTGCACCCCATTCCATTCCAGACCTTGCCTTCACCGTGTATCTGTTCCAAGACCCAGGACAGCTGGTGCGTCTCACGGTGCTTCAGGCTCATAAAGTGCATTTCCGTGTGTGTGACTCACCTCTTACTGTGCCTGTATCCAAGAGGCAACTAAGAAAATACTCAGCAATGCTGCTTGAGGGTATCAGGTTTATGTTTGAGAATCTGGGTAAAAGAGAAAGACAAGAAAGAAAAAAATAACACGACACTAGAAGAGACGTAAATCTGGAAGCCGATCAGCTTTTCCTGCTTCTAAGATTTATGGTAGTTTCTCTGTTGCATAAGTAAGTAGCCGTGCTATTTATAGTAAGTCAGCACCTTTCCTAGTTCCGCCAGCCACAGCACACCGGCAAAGCTGGCGGGGCGGGGCAGGGCTCGCAGTGTAATCTGGTTTACCAGAAGCAGCATTCTTACACCGCACTGACCATTCAAGTGGACGTCTGTGGCTTGCAGGAAGGGAGGATGAATGGAAGGTGGTGGTGGTTGGGAAGCAGAGTCCCCTTCCATAAGAACATCAGGAATCTGGTTCTCTGGCGTCCTCTCTTCTCCCCTTGGCAGAGTCTGTGGCCCACTAGGACCTGCTTCTGTGGCTCACTGGGTCTCAGCCTGTTCAGAGCTAAAAACTGGTCTAAGCTTGTCTGTTTCTGTCTTGTCTTCCACACTGCTTGTAGTGTGACGTGACATTGTCATTAAGCAAGTGAATGTAATGATTGACTTTTTCTCAGTCTAGGTTGGTCTTCTCTACAAATGTCTGTAGCTCTATTCATTTTTTCAGGATTTCCTTTATTTCAGAAGAAGTACTTAGTTGCACCAATTGTTGACACTCCCCCTCCTCTTCAGAGAGCTCCCCAGCTGCCATTCTCTGCTGCTCAGCCAGAAGCTGCCGGGGCTCCTCTGTGGGTAATTCCTGAGCGCTCCTGCGCCGGTTCCTCACCTGCAAGCCTGTGGACTCCGCTGTAGTGACGGTGTCGTCAACCACACAGCCAACCGAGGGCTCAGGCGCCTCTGCGCCGCCTTCAGAGTCTCTCTCCTGACAAATTTAGGCCACACTCTTCCAGCCAGATCTCAGTGTCTTTAGAGAGACAATGGCCCAGGATTTCTCAACCCCACAAGGCAAGGATGTTGTAATGTTCCTTCCAGAGCTCTTTAAGGGTTCAATCTGTATCTGAGACCATCTGGAAGCACTTCGGAAACAGTTCCTTGGTGTCTAGTTCCTTAAAGTTAGCTGTCACCTGCTGATCCATGGGCTGTGGTAGAGGAGTTCTTTTCGGTGGGAGGAACTTGACTGAGAGCCACGGGAATTCTTCAGCCAATTCTCCAAATCTCTTGGGTGAGCAGGTCCTAGATGAGGAGAGCCTTGAGTGGTAAACCTTTGTCCTCTAGATATTTCTTAACAGCAGGACAGAAAGCCACCCTGATCCACTCAAGAAAAAGCAGTCTTGTAACACAGGCTTCTGCATTAGCTCGCCGCATGACCCCCAGCCTATCCTTCATGGCTTTGTTTGCTGAACGCTCCAGGGGTCTCAGAGTGATCAACTAAGAGAGCCTTTATCTGGAGGTCACTACTCACACTGGCACGTAGCAGTAAGGTTAGTCTTTCCTTCAGAGGCTTGTGGCCTACATTTTCTTCTCTTCCTGGCCTATATTTTCTTCTCTTCCTGGGTAATATGTTCTCCTGGGCATTTTCTTTGAGAAAAGGCCAATTTCATCACAGTCGAAAACTTGATGAAAGTAAAAGCCATTTCTCTGTGTCATCATTTCGAAGTGGTGTGTGTGATTTTCAACACCCCTTTTATCAGCACTGGCTACTTAGATTATGTTTTATGAGATCTGCACTTGTGGCCCTAGCTTTTTCACAAATTATAGAGTCAGGCTGTAACCTGCCATCTGCCTTCTGTTTACCCACACTCATAGCTTTTCTACCTCATCCAACGCTGTTGATCATGACTTACTAATTTGAGAAGCACTTTTAGCAATGCTAGCTTCCTCATACAAATCTTTCCTCTGTAGGATTGTCGAGATGATGAACTTCAGCATGCTGTACCTATTAGCAAGATTGGTCACATGAGCGCCACTCTCATATTTCTCCACAATTTCCTTCTTCTTTTTTATTACGATTACTTTCTTTACCTCCCCTTCCTTTCTTCCTTCCTTCCTTCCTTTCTACCTTCCTTCCTTCACTTCTTTTTGAGCTATTGTGGGGGCATTTTGATAGCAGTAATTGTATCAATTATAAAAGCTCTAACCAAAATCATGTCCACAGACACATACATCTGGGGTCAGGCCAACCCTTACATAAGCTTACATACACATTCCTAGCATTGCATCCACACAAGCAGCCAGCGTGCGGGTCAGAACTCAAGACTTTGTAAGTTAAACCTAAAATTCCAGTTGTAACCCAAGTTATTCATATGTGAGGTTGGTCATAACTTGAGGGTCCACTATGTATGTGTGGGTGGATAGACACAGATCAGGTACTATAAGACATTGACCTTGTATATTATACACTGTGATTCTTTTCTGTTTTTAATTGTTCAAATACTGATCATAACCGATGGTTTGGAAAACACCGCTCCCTGCCGTCCCCTAGCAGTGCCCACGACCTGCAAACAACAGCACTGTCAGACGGATGAAACCCACAGCTCACTGTGGGGCCTCCAGCACTTGTGTGTTTTGTTGTGGGCTTTTCCCCTGTGTCTCGTACCATCGTATCTTTATGCTGAAACTTTGATAGATAGAGGGGTTTCCTGTGCCTTACTTTTTGTCAAACTATTGATCTAACATCACAAAAATAAGCAGATAACTTCCATCATATATAATAATGGGACTTTCTTTGCACAGACAGGGGATCAAAATCGTGTGATTTCTTCCTGCCTCTTTCAGTACTGGAACTGAAATTATGAGCCACTTATCCTTTTGCTTATTAATAACAAGCAGTGCTTGTCACTGTCTCAGTACTTATAAGATATTTTTTTCATTGACTTACTCAGTTAGCCCTCATTATTTCATTGTCTCTAACTAGCTTGCACTTAGTGATGACGAGGGGGGTGGTCCTTTGGGTCCCACACACTAGAAAAATACAGAATGATTTCTCGATGGCAGCCATTCTTCCTGGAGTGAGCTGGAATCTCAGTGTGGTTTTCATTTGCATCTCCCAAATGACCAGTGATGCCGAACATTGTTTCATACATTTATCTGCCATTTCTTCTACTTCATCTGAGAAGTGCATATTTATCTCAGAAGCCCATTTTTTGGGTTGGATCTTTAAATTCGGGGGGAGTCTGATTGTCTTCAATTCTTTATATGTTCTATATATTAGTCCTGTGAGGAACAACTGGCTGAAATTTTTTCCCACTCTGTGGATTGTTTTTTCACCCTGTTGGTGATTTCTTTTGCTGTACAAAAGCATTTTAATAAGGTTACATTCCAGTTGATGATTCTTTGTAGTATTTTCCATACTATCAGGGCTTTAGTCATAAAGTCTTTGCCTACTCTTATGTCTTCAAGAGTTCTACCTATTCTCTCTTTCAGCAGATTAAGTGTTTCGGTTTGAATATCTAAACTTTTGATCCATTTCAATTTAGTTTAGTACATGGGTCTAGTTTTGGTCTTCACCATATGGGAAGCCAGTTTTTCCAGCACCATTTATTAAAGAGGCTATCTTCCTTCCAGTAAATGTGTTTGCCGCGTTGGTAAAGGTAAGGTGGTTGAGTGTGTTTGAAGTTGTTTCTCCATTTTTTTTTATCTGTTCCACTGATCCTCAAGTCTCCTTTTTTTCCCAGTACCATGCAGTTTTTATCACAGTAGCTCTATAGTATAATTTGAAGTCAGGGATTGTGATGCCCCCTGCCTTGCCTTTGTTGCCCAGAATTACTTTTGCTATTCTAGGTCTTTTCTTATTCCTCAAGAAATGCTGACAGAGCTGTGGGGGGAAAGGAACCCTTCTCCACTGTTAGTGGGACAAGCACTGTAGAAATCAGTGTGGAGATTCTTCAGAAAACTAGGACTAGAGGTTCCATTTAACTCAGCTATTCCCCTGCTTGGTATCTTCCTGAAAGAATTAAAAGGATCTGCCACGTGTGGTGGTGCACACCTATAATCCCAGCACTCAGGAGGCTGACGCAGGAGGATCACCATGAGTTTGAGGCCAGGCTGGACTACATGGTGAGTCCAGGCCACCTAAACTACATAGTGAGACCATGTCTATAAATAAATAAATAAATGCATCATACCACAGTAATATATGCACACTCACGTTTATAGCAGCACAGTTTGTAATAGTTAATTCTTGGAAAAAACCCAAATGCCCATCAACTGATGAATGAGTAAAAAAGATATGGTGGTTTTTTTTTTTTTTATACAGTTGAGTACCATTCAGCCATTAAGGATAAACTTGAGACATTTATGGGCAAATAGATACACCTTGAGACCATACACCTAAGTGAAATAAATCAAACAGATGTGTAAATATCACTGTATTGGGAGAAACTAAAAGTGAAAATAAGGACCAAAATGCATAAAAAATACTGTGAAATAAAAAATCATTCAAAAGAAAAGGGGAACTAGAAAAGAAAGAAAGAAGGGAAAAGGAAACCATGAGAAAAGAAAGATAAAATGGAAACAAAGCTTTGTAAATAAGAAGAGGGGCTGAAGAGAGGGAGAGGAAGGGGAAGAAGATTCGAGGAGTCAAGATGTATTACGTAATGAATGTGATCATGGTGTTTATCTAAATTGTACCAATAAGCCTTTTTTTTTTCCTTTGGTACGGGGATCAAACTCACCCAATAAGCTTAATTAAAAAAAAATTGAGAATGAAAACAAAATCTGGGCTCAGTCTACAGTTCATCCACTTATTAGCTGAATGACCATGGATCACTCTAAGGCCTTGATTTTCTCATTTTAAGGCGGGGGTGTGGCAGTACTTTGTAGGCGTAATGCAGATAAGCACGGAATCCGTCAGTCTGCTGGCCCTGCCTTTCTCTGACCAGCATCTGTGCGCCTCTGCACCGTCACTGCCCATCAGAGCCCGGCCAGACAGTCCCTTCTCACCTCACTGCGGGGAGGCTGGGAAGAGGGCGCCGCCCTAGCAAACTCACGCCTCACTGCACTCTTTCCCTGCCGTGGGGTACCGCTACAGGACCAAAACCAGGGTCTTTCGGCAAGAAAGGACAAATAAATAGGAAAGCAACTCAAAAGTATCTACCACAGCTTTTCTTCTGCAAACCCCCCATGTCAAGATTGATGCGATTTGTATTATTTTAGTGGGAGTTTTTTGCTGTTGGGGGATAAAAATGCAATGCAATCGTTCATACTCCATCTCTAGGAATTTCTGAAATGCTTTCTTCTCCACTTTGGAGGCAGGACCTTGCTGATGGAGAATTGGCATGCCTGACTTTTCTTCCCGATTCAGCATGTGAAAATAGGTCAGGGAAGGTTTGGGGACAGGAGCAGGGAGTGGCCCTGAACAACAGGCATTAAAATTGCAAAACATTCAAGTAACTGAAATAAGAACTTTTTATTGGTTGTTATCTGTGAGACATAAATTGGAACCTTGAAATAAAGAATTCCAGTGCTTCTTTTCTGCCTGTGCCCCTTCACATTACTAGTGCTCTTTATCAGAGCAATTAAGGATGATCTAGGACGTAATCCACTTATGAAGATACAGTGTCTGACAGGAAGTCAGTCTGCTCACCTTCACTTTCTGGGTGTGAATAACCTCAGTCTGTTTAAGATGAATATGCTGTGTGAACACTTTACTGTGTTAAGGATTAAACGTGGGCTGGAGCTGAGCATGGTGGGGTTCTCCTGTAATCCTAGCACTTGGGAAACTGAGGCAGGAGGATCGTCTTAAGTTCGAGGCCAGCCTGGCCTCCTTGGTGATACTCCCATAAAAAAAATAAAAACAAACTAAAAACCATGGGAGGTGGAGATTTAAAAGACGCGAACTATTGTTCTAAAGGTTGAGATTCGAGCACACAGTCTACCACACTAATAGATTTGATTTAAACCCATCAGTTTACCTTTTAAGGATAGGCTTGGGAGCTGCATAGAACCGTAAAACACTGGAGCAGAATCAGCTGCTCCCACACTGTCTGGGCATGGAGTTGAAACCAGAGCTGGTGACCTATCCGGCTCCACGCAGCTGCTGGTGGTGGGACCAGGGCCAGGCCACACTCCCGGCACCACGTAAGCATGGACACGTTTTTCACTTTAGAGCAAGGAACAGCAGAAAAATAGCCTGCTAGGACTCGCCGTCGCTCCCTCCCTTCCTTAAAGGGAGAAAATCAAGGAGCTAAGAAAGACAAGAGCTGTGTCAGGGAAAAGCGAAGCTTTCTGGTTTGAGTTTCGGAGTGCAGTCAGGGCGGCAGGCCAGCTCCAGAGGTCAATGTGGACCAAGGGGCAGTGTGAGTTCCCGGATCGTCATGACACTGGCCATGCTGACCCTGGGTTTGCGGCTCTAGCTGTCCTCATTACCATCAGCGGTGGAGAGCTAAGAAAAAGTAAGGTCGTGGAAAAGGCGGAAGAAGCGTTACTCTTTGTTTTGTGCACACATGGAAATAAAAGAAAATTGCAGTAACAGCTTTGGGGCCCAAGTCAGGTGGTGTGACACGCAGATGAGAGAACGTCAAAACCGAATATCCTACCCAAGGGAGTGTATCTCTTGTTCAGAAGTCCAGAAACGAAGTACCGATGCAGAAGTACAGACGTCATAATACGTTCCATATCCAGGTGCTAGAGAAGTTAGCGTTCTTACTCAAGATTAAAATAAGAGACTAAAATTCGTATGAAGAAGAGATCCATCTTGACTCTTCCCTTGAAATTGCACAAGCAAGTTCTTTGTGTTCGTAGCAGAGATTCCAAGAGTTTAGTCCTGAGAAGCCCTGTTCAAACCTAGGCTGCTAATGAGTTTCTGGTCAGGAGTAGGGTCTCAGAACTGGCATTTTGAATGTGCATTAAAAGTTCCAAGTAATACAGATCAGTCAAGGGCCATGCTTTGAGAAACTACTGCTCGCCAGTGGACAGAGCAGCTTGCAGGCCTAGAGGAGCCCACACTGTGATGTTGAATGGACCCTGAAAGCCAGAAGTCACCTGTGTTCACCCTTGGAGACACCGCAGGGTGCCTCCTGTGCTGGTTATTGACTTAACTGGCGTGGAGTGCAAATTCTCTCATCCGGCCTCATTTGTGGAAGCGAACCTCAGCCCTCTAAATACTTCTTCTCCATAAGGTCTGGCGTTAAGCTTGGTCTGTGCGGGCGCTGGAGGGAGCCGGCCGGAGGAAAGGGTTCGTGTGAGGTTCTCGGGTGCTTGCCAAGCACCCGCGGCAAGTGTGGCTTCAGGTTTCTGGTCCCCGCACACCTGGTCTGCAGCGGCCCGTTGGGGCCAGAGCTGCAGTGGAAGTTCCCGGAGTGGACTCCTCTGCCGTTCAGGGAACCGGGCTCTCCCTGCGGCGGGGAGGTGGGGAGGGCTCTGGGTGAGCTGCTCAGCGCTGCGGCCCCTCTGCTGTCTTCTGTGGCAGCCTCCTTACGCCTCACTCACCAAGGCTTTGTTTACAGTTTATATGTATAGCAAAGATAATATCAAATCATCTATTGACATGTTTATAATTTTATTTTATATCTTACCCATTTTAGACATTGATTTATGTATTTTATTATCTATTTGTTAAATTTATATGCATTTATGTATTAGAATTTTAACAAATAATTGTGTTTCATATAAAGCACGTAATTCTTGTCCAGGCATGGTAGTACATATCTGTGATCCCCACACTTGGGAGGCTGAGGCAGGAGGATAGCTGTAAATTTGAGACCAACCTGAGCTACATGTTCAAAGCCAGATTTCACTACATGCAAAATCCAGTCTCAAAAAATAAAAATAAAGCACATAATTCTTTAAACTTTTCCTCTTTACATTATTGCGTGACTTCTCTCTCCTCACTGGGCTAATGCAGATAAATACAACTGTTGGATATGCTGTTCAATTGATTTATAGAAGATGTGTGACTGCTTTTTCTCTTTCTTTCTTTCTTTTTGTTCTGTTTTGTTTTGTTTTTGTTTTTGTTTTGTTTTCTTAAATTTTTACTATTTCTTATTTCTGGGATACCACACAGCATTTGCCCACATAATTAAAATGCTACAGACATGGGCCGAGGATGTAGCTCAGTGGTAGAAAGTTTCCCTAGCATATGCAAGGTCCTGAGTTTGATCTCCAGTGCAGATTGCATCCTGTGGTTTTACTTAGCGTATGTTTTTCTACATCAATCACTCAATAGGTTTTCTAAGAACATTTTGAGAACTCTAGATTTGATAGTACACTCTCAAGCAGAAAGAGTAGCTTGGTTTCTTGTGTCTAGGATTTCAGGTTAATTTCTTGGTACAACTTGCCTTTTTAAACAGGATCTACCATCTACTTGGCTGAAGGTTTTATGGGAGAACTTCCTTAAAACCTCCAAGTGACCATGAAGAAATAATCCAACAGTACAGTAATTTCCAAGTGTGATAATGTTGTGATGTTTTTTAAACACTCAAAGTCTAGTGCTAGGTTTATTTTATTGTATAGGCATATAGATATCTACACAGAGGTTGAAATTTTATGACAATAATAATAATAATAATAAATTTTTAAGCACCTACCATGTGCTAGCTACTGCATCAAATGGCATTAAGAAGTTTTTCCAAAATTTAGAAATAAGTCAAAGGGGTTCCTACATGCCATTTCAGGATTTTCTGATTACCTAGGAGTGTTGTTTGATTTGTTATTTTCTCTTGATTAGGATATTTTAAAGCTTACAAGCATAAATATTAACTTGTAGAAACTGATAGGGTTTTCTCAGCCTTAGCACTGTTGACTTTTGGGCTAAATACCTCTTTCATGGGTGGCATGAAGAACGTTTATTATCACCCCGTTCTCTCACCACCAGTTGCCAGCTGGCACTCCTCCAGTTGTGCCAAATGTGAGGACAAATTCACCCCCCCAACAATTGTTGATATTGATGCAAATTAAATTTATCTAAATGTAAATGATCTGGTAGAAACAATAACTCTAGAAGTTACTTCTTTTACTCTATCTATACACTAACCAGTTTTATGTCAAATTAACAATCTTATTCAAGTACTTGCCTTTTGGCCCCACAAGTCCTTCATGGTCTCTCTCCAGTTCTCCTTGAACCAGCTTTCCCATCTTGTGAGTTCCTTCCTTGACACGGGAAGTGAACATTTGAGACATGCTTCCTTTATATATGTAGGAGAGTCATATTTTTAACTTTTTGAGAAGTAATACAGACAGTACTTTACATACTTTACTTGATCCCTATAAACTACCACATAATTATGAGGCTTTGAATAGTAAAGTAGCTGCCCAGTGCCGCACTGCCTACCTGTGTTGTGGGCAGGTTCGAAGCCCACGTTTTCTTGGTTCGCATACTGAGCTCTTAGCCATATAATGTGTTGGGTTATGAGGCTAATTCCCAAACACTGTTACCAGGTGTCTGCTGTCACTACACCCACCTTGCAGTTACTACACCAGAAAAACATCATAGCTCAAGATCCAGGAACCAATCAGAGAAGCCTTCAAACTTTGGAATATTTGGTGCTCACTTTATTATATCCCATAAGCCATTTGCTGGGAAAGCTGTCACATCTGTTGGATAATTTGAAGTGTTATTGCTATATGTAAATCTCAAACAGCATGAAGAAGTAATGTTGGTCCTTGCAGTTGGAGACCTTGACGTAACTCACACTGGGACATATTTGTAGGTTCTAAGAGCAGTCAGAAGTTTGTGTTGATGATGAATAGCGTTGATGTATAATGCTCAAAAATCATTTTTTCACCCAGATACATATAGGAAGACAACATGTTTTGCATCTTTCATAGCACTTGTCCTGCCATATTCCAGAAAACCAGATCAACTTTAAGAAGCACTATTCCACTTGACTGCAAAAGAGACACCAGGATGTTATTTGGGGGCACCCATGTAGTCAGCAGTAGAGTCAGACTTCTTTGGTTTGTTTCAGTGTAAATAGAGAGCTGTGTCTCTTTTCCAGTCCAATATACTTTCTTCTGTTACCTTTTTTTCCTTTCTCGTAGCTTGGCAAGAAGGCTGTTGGGATATAGTATGTCTGGGCCTGCATTTGCAGGTGCTCTGTCTTGTGGGGAGTCCTGTGCTGTCAGCAGAGGAGGAACAAGTCAAGCATGGGGCGAGGAGGGCAGGAGCAGCACCGGCTGTGCATGCTGACAAGAGGGGCAGGCAAGTAGGAAATGCACGGGGCTGTGAAGAAGAGACCCGAGTTCTCATCCCAGCTCCCATGCTTGACTCCATGCAGGTCCTGGACCTCTCCACACTGAGGAAGCTAAGCTTCCTGCAAACTTGAAATTGTTCATTGCTACCTCAGTGCATTTGATTCAGAAGGTTAGTACATAAAAGGCCTGCGGTCAGATGCCAGCAGCCGGTGAGCGTGCACTATTATTAGCTCCATCTTTCAATCCCAACCCTCTCGGCTCCATCCTGTGAGCCTAAAACTGCTCTTAAGATCAAATAACATGTCATAAAACTCATCTGAGGAACTCTAAAGGGCTCTAGATATATTAAAGATGTTAAAAGCTTATTAGTTTTAAGCCTATCATTATGTCTATAGGAACATCACTCATAAACCTTAGGGTCTTAAAAATAATTATTATTCCTCTTCAGAGTTTCTCTTGATGCTCATTTTAATCATTTTCACCTTACAAAAATAATGGGTAAGTGTGGTAAACATGAATGCATTTTCTCCAAGACCTACAACACTACACACGGGTGCTTCTCAGCCTATGCCACAACAGATCAAGCAACATAAGCATGCCAACGCCTTCCTCCTGAAGGACACCCTAATCCCAGCCATACGTTCCTGTCGAGATGCTTCCCCCTTGTTCTCTTGGCTTGCTGTGGAGAAACCACCCAGCCTATGGCGAGACGACACTAACGCTCCTGAGCAACAAGCCATGGGCGAAACAGTTCCACTTGTCCAGAGCCAGCACCAGCGCGCCAGCCTGAGACTGAGTCCCACCCTCTGTCCAGATGTAGTGACGGAAGCCTGGCTTCATTTCAACCCCATGAGAGCCCTTGAAGCCAAATCACCAGCTCAGCCAGCCCCAAGTGCTGAACCCAGAAACCATACCAGATGAGTCTGTTTTAATTGCTAAACTTTGGATAATTTGTTATGTAGCATTATATTAAAAGTACACAATTTATACAAAACTGTTGACCAAAGAGCATTTGAATTACTTTTCTGCCTTGTGCAACAGAAGACACTCTAAATAATACACCCGTGAGTTTGAGGCTAGCTTGGGCTACAATGTGAGCGCAAGGCCGGCCTGAGCTACATAGTGCGACCCTGCCTCAAAATCTAGGGCTGGGAGTTTGGCTCAGTGGCTTAAGTACCTGTCCGGCAGACATGAGATTGCGAGTTTGATCCCCGGTGCCGCAAAAAAAAGATTTTAATTTTCAATACTCACTGACTTTTTTTTTTTTAACCAGGGTCTTGCAAAGTCACCCCAGTTGGCCATGAATTTGTGATTCTCCTACCTCAGCCTCCCACGTAGCAGGGATTAGAGGCATGTACTGCCCTTCTGCCTACTCTTTACTCTTGAATGTTCATCTTGGCATCACTGTTTTGGATAAACTTTAGACCAGAGGTGATTTCTATGAAAAATTCATTGTCTATGAAATAATTTACAGATTGCTACCATCACATTCACACACTCATCCCCCAACTCAGACACACTCTTTCACGTAACATATAATAAACTTTTTTTAATTTCAAAGATAGTAAAATCCAACAAAACATAACAAAGTCAATCAAAACAAAGCAATAGAACTAGTACAGAACTTCAAAGAAAAATACTATGAAAGCAATAGCTACTATAGTATATCTTGTTATTTTCAGAATAGTTGACCATTCCCTCAGGTATAGTAAAATCAAGCCAGAAACAAAACACAATAAAACCAATAAAAACAGAATATGAAATAAAGCAAAAAAATTTAATCAGAATAAAGCAAAACAATGAGAACAATATTGGGCCTCGAAGACAAGACAGAAGGGAATCCCCCATATTTGCTACATTGCCTACTGTCATCTTCCCAAGAGATGCTCAGACTGCTGGCCCCAGGCCTGCAAAATCAACCGAACAATACAAGCATTTAGTAGTTTCATGTACCTTAGTTGCTATCTACTTAGCTGGTCCTCCAAACCAGCAGGTTGCTTAGGGAGTCAGGGAATGTCCTTGATTCTTAGCCTGCGCATAAACTTTTTTTTTTTGAGACAGGGTCTTGCTATGTAGTTCAGACTGGTCTTAAACTCACAGTGGTCCTCCTGCCCCAGCCTCCCAAATGCTGGAATTACAGGCACGTTCCACCACGCCTGGCGAACATTTTCTAAGGACATGCAAATGTTTCCTTTTTCCCGGAGAAATTGAGGGCAATGATAAGATGCCAATGCTTCTCTCTTGTCCTTACTCATGGTTCAGTCCAAAAACGCCAAGCTGGAGCTTGGGGACGAGGATAAATATAAATCAATGGCTGAGCATTTTTTTCTCTGTCTCCTCATGTTTTTTTTTCCCCCACAAATATGGGGACTTCTCCTGAGAGCAACCATACACCAGCAAATGAGTGTTATTTTAAAATCTTACTTGAGAATCTGGGTTACAAAAGTCTTTACATCTACATGGTGTAATACCCTAGTAATCATCTTCAGTTCCTGTCTCTCCTTTCACTCCACTCCGCTGTCCCCGACTCTTACTACTTCTATCTCCAAAATTTCTTACTCAGACCCTTACCTCTGTCCTTGCAGGCTTTGTTCATCCTCGGCTTAGTCAATTCCAACAGCTTCTTCACAGGTGGCTTCAACAACAGTCTTCATCTCTTTAGTTTGGTCTGCAGGTAGCTGCCAGAGGCGGTAAGGTTATCAATTGTAAGTTGTATCATGCCACTTCCTTGGTTACAAATACACCATTGTTGTCACACATCCCTGCATGTCTCCTTCTGCACTATTGTGGCTGAAAATGCCTTCCCTCCATCATGAGAAAAGACCAGATAAACCCCAATAAGGAAGAGTCTATGAAACAGATGACTGGCACTTTTCCAGAGTATCAGGGTCAGCAAAGGAAAAGAAAGATTGGGGCCATTCCCAGACTGGAGAAGCACAAGGAAAGATGACAATCAAATGGAGCGCCGGACCTTGGATTGGACTGTAGAACAACGGAAGGGCATTAGTAGGAAAGGTGGTGAGATGTAAATAAATTGTGTACTTTACTTAGTGCTGTCATACCAAGTTCTTGGTTTTGATCACTGTACTATGATCACACAAAATATTGGCATTAGAAGGGCTGGGTGAAGAATATAGGAGAACTCTGCATGCTACTCTTGCAACTCTTCTGAAGTCTTATATTATTTCGGAAGGTGGAGAAAGAACAGAAATAAAAAACAAAGCATATGCCATTCTATCAAATTCTAACCAACTATCTAGGCTTAGTGGAGAGAGAAGGGAAGGAAGGAGGGGAAAGAGAATTGTACCATGGGTACCCTGGTTACCATGAGACTTTATAAGACTTTCCAGGTCTCCGGATACACAGACCTCATGAGTATCCCTTGATGCTAAGTGAGATTTGGCACTTTAGAAAATGCCTAAATGCAAACCGGCTACCTGATTTGGAGCCCTGCTGAAGGAATAGATCAGACAAGAAACTGATTACATTGATTATTGACCCAGAAGAGACAGCCTCCCATTTCCATCTGCCCCTTCTTCTATAGCAGATCAGAGCACTGTCCTCCAGCTAAGAGAAATTCCAGGGTTTATTTGTTTGGAAGTGTGTCCCACAGTAAGGGAAAGCAGATCTTTCCTGTCCACCATACAGAACAGAATAAAATCGAGCTGTGATTTCAGGCTCATTTTCTGTCATGAGGCCAAGTCACCATGCCCATAAAAGAAATAATGATAAACTTCCTTTGTAAAGTTGCTGTTGGTCGTGTATTTAAGCCATGCAAATGCTTAACCTTTAGCATATTAATCTGGCATAAGACTCACAGTGAGTCAGTTTTAGCATTTTGTTTTTGTTTTTGTGGCACCGGAGATCAAACTCACAACCTCACGCCTGCCAGGCAGGCACTTAGGCCACTGAGCCAAACTCCCAGCCCTGGTTTTTCGAGACATGGTCGCACTATGTAGTTTAGGCCAGCCTTGCACTCACATTGTAGCCCAAGCCGGCCTTGAACTCACAACGCTCCTCCTACCTCAGCCGCCTCAGTGCTGGGATTAAAGGCATGTGCCACCACGCCCGGCTTGAGTGGTTCCTTTTGACATCGCGATCCATGAATCATCAGCTTTCTTTTTCCCCATTTCAGACTTGCTTTCTGCTCCTTCTCACATTACCTACATTCTCTTCACCAGATCACACCATCTCCAGTCCCCTAACATGAAGAAGAATGCCCGCTTCTGGTCTGGTTGGCAGAGAAGGGAGGCCGGAAGGAAGACGAACCTCTTGGCCTGAGCGCTCCTGCAGTCTCTGCCCCGTGTCACCACTTGGTGTTTTTTTTTATCTTGTCTTTTCTCCCTTTTCCC